>JAECUM010018943.1:0-47812 GCA_016617855.1 Megalonaias nervosa
GAAATTTTAAAGGACCTAGTCCTAATAAGTCAGAGAAGCTGCATAAATTAAAGGTTTTTTTATTATAAAAAAGCAGCTGTTGAAAATACTGCATATTTGGTTCTATCAGTGCTAAAAAAAATCTGATAGTCTGATACACAGGACCCCTCTAATTTCAGATCGGCCCTCTTCTGTATTCCAAGTGAGGAGCACATCAGGCTTGTCAAAAGAAAAAAATCTAATTTGCCTGAGAAAGCTTTGGTCATGCTGATGAAATGTGAAAGTTTATTTTCAAATTGAAGACTAGTTAACTATTACTATTTATCCCCAAGTATGCCATTATATTTATGAAGATTGTCTACTTATATTTCTATTGAAAGCTGTAAACTTTGTGTACAATGTGAACCATGTAACCCATGAATGGGGAACAGATTGCCTGGGTTACCTATAATCAGTGCTCCCTTGGCTTTAACATGCATGTAATTATACCTGAGGTAGGACAAAATCCCATTTTGAGTGTATACATGAAGCTAACATGTATACACAACAAGGTGTTACTTGATTACTTTATTGTTGTAATCTGGAGAGTTTATGCCAAATACAGGATGTTTTTTGAGGTATTAGATGTAATAAAGGCATCAAAAAGTGGTATATGGTGGCTTTTGAGTCTGATTAAAAAGTTGCCATCCTTAGGTGAAGGTGAGATAAAAACGAAAGACTGCCCAAAGTTTTTTTAAAGCAGAAACACTTGAGTAACTGTTTTAATTTTTTAATGGTCTTGTTTAATTGCTATTTCGTTATTCAACTTCAAGTTACAGTTTAATGAAGAATAATTTAGGGTTGCCATATGGCTGCTTTTTCCCAGAACTTTCTCCTTTTCAGTCCCTATATCTCAATACCGATACTGATTCACATGTTCTCTGGAGTCTCTTCATTTTTGATAGTTCAAATCTGGTAAGCCAAAATAACTGGGCTGTCCCTTACACATACACCAGTGTAATGCAACACTTGTTAAAGATATTAAGAGGCAAATATAAGGAACATGAAAAGTGTAAACAGAAACCCTATAAAGCAAGACATGCTTTACTTCAGATGTTAATGAACATAAATAATACTGATCCAGTGAGTAAGGAGGATGTTGATAGAGCATTTAGACAATGGCTGACCTTAAGACCTGGAGGAAAACAATGCCCTAGGTGAAATATTTTGAGATCTGAATAAACAAGTTGATTTCATATGATTTTTATTTGTTATCTATTCATATTTGAAGCACATTAACTACAATGCTGTATGAGAAATAATAGTAAAAAATCTGATGCAGTTTTTGAAATTGCAGTCCAGACTCATGGAATTTGAGTCAAGGATTGTGATTTTTTAAGTCACCATTCCTGGGCCTGTGTCTAAAAAAAATTTTCTTTCAGCATTGTTATATCCAAAAAAGTTATGAATTTCCATAACCTTTTTAAAAAATGTCAACATTTACAGAAGTCTATGGGAACTGGAAATGTGAGCTTACTACCAAGAGAATTTTGGAAGTCTTTTGCATTTGCTTCTTTCATATAAAAGTATTTTACAACTGCTTAAGGTAGTGAATGAATATAAAATATATCAATCAGAGTGCAGCTAAAAAACTGACACATCTTTTTGTGTGACCTAGTAAGGTAAATGCACTTGAGCAACTGAGAAATGTGAAAATTTTGAAATGGTATCCATTACCATACCCAACTTAATACAGGAACCATACTTGTTATAATGAAGGGCATTGCAGTGAGAGAGTACTATATTTTCAAGGAACCCCAACAATTATTATGTCCTACTGTATATATTATATAATATTCTACCATTACATCAAAATAATATACAAATTATAACACTGAAAAGAGCTTTGGCAGATATGTCCATATATAGAACAAATATTGAAAGAAGACAATTTTAAGAAATCTTTCTTAATTTCTCTTACATGTTTAACTTCTATAAAATCAATACCTGTCCACAAAGGTGTATACAATACAAGGTCCCATAATAGTCATCTTCCTTATGTATCCAGTTGCTGGCTCCCCATGGCACAGTTTTGTTATATATTTAACTTCCCATCAATATTTGCATTTCCTGAGAAGTCAGATTTCCTTCATCCAAAAGCCAACTGCTTTAGAGAGGGTGTACTTTATATTCAAGTGACTAGATGGTATGATGCAGTGTATATTTTAATTACCAATATATTCTTGCATGTGATATTGCTTAGAGGAGGATTTTACAATACATAAACCATATAGAAAAACTGCAACTTGCAACTACCATTCAGACTTGCTAATATAAAATGGATCCAACTGCACACTGCATAGACCAAGACACCTCCATTGCGTAAAGTACCAGCAGATCTAGGTCTGTGCAGTTTGTTAGGACAACTCAGTAAAAGTAAAAACATAGACTCTGATCTTCCTGAACATTATGTAATGGCAGATCAGGTCTAGGTTGTTTGCAGTAGAATCTGACTTATAGGCACTTACCTATAATATATAGTAATATTTTTCCAATAAAACTACATATGTCTGTATGTTAATATGTTTGCATGAGTATCAGAATGCACATGTACACATAATCAAGCACCCACCATATCACCCCCACTGAGGAAGAAGGGAGAAGAACAGATCATGTATAAGCCCAAAACATCCTCGTGTGAGACTAAAATGTAAAATAGGTCATCTGTAACTGTCACATCAGAATAGATACACTTATAAAAACAAATGAACTAGAAGGAATAACACTTGAGTGAAATCTGAGTTTTATTTTCAGATATGATGGTTGAAATATAAAGTTATAAAACACAAACAAATACAAGAAAACCAATATAAACTTTGGCTATCACACAGTTTTAATCAAAACATTTGGACAAAACACAAGGTCTCTCTTCCACTTAATAAAACTCATTCATTGTGATGTACAATACTATTTAGCAGATTTATATGTACATGGGAACAATGGAACTTGTGTAAGCTGGCCAAGAGGAGGGCCAAATATTTTCCATTTTAGCAGTGGACCAGAATGCATATATTTTGGTGTTACATCAAAAGTAAAGGGGTATAATTAGACTAACATTTGTGATTGAAATTGGTTGAGATCTGGACTAGTAATGTGACAGATTAAACATATTCATTTATCTCATAACATATTTAATTATCTTGTAATATATTTAATAATCTTGTAATATATTTAATAATCTTGTAACATATCCAATTCTCTTGATACATATTAAATTATCTTTTCCACCAAAAAGTGACAAACGTTTGCAGTAATACTTTTTTAAAAAATATTATTAACACAATTCTTTTTACTTATGACCAAATAACTAATATCCCTGTTGTTTCAGGAGATGGGATCATACTCCTATTAGCACATTACCTCCCTTTGAAAGGAAAATGCCACCTGCCATAATGCTGTAAATTTTTTGGTAAATGTCACATGGGGTAAACTTACATTTGAAAACCACATTACACTCCATTTATGCTGCATTTTTTTCTACATTGACTTTCGTGCAGAATGTGAAAATATTACCTAATATGCAGGAGCATGTCAGGAATTCTTTCCTTGCCGAGGTAGGGCAAAGGGCTGATGACATTACAAGGTAACACAAGGCAGATATCACAATATTCTGATAGTGTCAAAATGAAGTGCATATGAATTACCATATACAGTCTACTTTTTGTTCCTTGCTTCTGAATAGATTTCAATGTGTGATTAAAATAAGAAAGTCGGATCCAGTCAATGGTTTTGTGTACTACTGTGAGGATATGATCTACCATTTAGATGACTGGGTCAGAAAAGCTTTCTGGCAGTGATATATTTCTGAAAGGGTTTGTGCTGTGAGGAGCATGTTGATGGGATAAAAATACAATACTGACAGAACAAAAATGGCCATTACATTTGATTAAATAAATAACCCTGTTTATTTCAAAGAAATATAATAATCTATATTTACCATAATACTGGAAAAAATGCAGAACCTGAATGCAATTTAAAATTCCATTCACATTTGTTGTTTTAAGAACTCTGACACTCTTTGTTGTAAAACGAATGCCAAGAGTCTCTTGTGTCATGCATTTGCTATAAATACTTTTTTCAATAAAAGATACACAATTCTGTAAATCTAAAATTTCTGTACATATTATCACAGAGAAAATATTTTTAAATACTGAATGGTAAAATAGTACACACAAAAGAAAGTATTGCATTAAAACTGTGCAAGCATATAATGTGCAGAATGTAAGAAATTCACATGTTGCCATGCCATAAAATAGTAAGTCCAAACCAGTTCCCCCTCCTGCAAAATCAACATGATCAAAGGGTGATAAATCTTACTGCTTTTGGAACACAGGCTCTGCTGCTTCTCCACTCAGAGGAATTAAATCAGACTTATAATTTTAAAGAAAACCCCTGCTCGTAACTAATGAACAAAACAATTCCAGCAGAAATTAAATCAAGTTATGGTTCCAACTTGATGGATGATACTAACAGTTGATTACCTCCCTTGAAGACAGCTGCAGGAATTGGAATACATAATGTATCTAGAATCAGAACACACACTTAAGACAATAATTGAAAAGTATTAAAAACATTATTGATATAAAGTTATGGAAATATCAGACATGACAGGATAATAGCTATGGAAATATCAAACATGACAGGATAATAGTGTAAACAAATTAATAGTACAGAATATGTTCACAAAGTGTAAAACTTTTAACCTACTTGTTTGCACATGATTCTGACAGAACACTTACAACCAATTCAATTCTGATTAACACTGATGTAAACATTTTATGATGATATAATACTTTTTTGCAGGAAAAAGTCTGTACAACTTATTTAATATCTTATTTACTTTTTATCCATTACAATTTTGAAAATAACAAAATTACTGAAATGAAAAAAAAAATACATCATTCTCATAAAAAGGTTTGTTATTATAATATAGATCTAACTGAACATTGATAAAATATTTTACGCTGATAAATAATACAGAAATTAAAATTCTAAGAAATTTTTCAAAATTTTTTTAAAAGAAAAGACTCAAGCACAAGTGAATGGATCAGAAATTCCCCTTAACTGTTGAGTAATAACATGTAAATATGTCATAAAGAAGAAAACGTACACTTGAAGACCTTATATAAGTAATAGAAAACACTTACATTCTGTACACATGTATATTATTTTCCCATATGCAATAAAATCTCTGTAACAAAGTACAATGTACCACATTTCACCTTGTTGAGAGCTAGCTCACATCCACTGTTCAGACACTTCTCTCCCACTACTAATTCTTGTATTATCCACACAAAATAGTGATCATCATAGAACTAGGTGGCCATGACATAATGTACCAGCAGATCCTGGTCTATTCTGATCATCACAGATCCAAATGACCATGGCATAATGTTCTGGCAGATCCAGGTCTATACTGATCATCAGAGACCCAAATGACCTTGGCATAATGTTCTGGCAGATCCAGACCTATACTTATCATCACAGACCCAAATGACCATGGCATAATGTACTAGCAGATCTAGGTCTATACTGATCATCACAGATGCAACTGGCCATGACATAATGTACCAGCAGATGCAGGTCTATTCTGATCATCACAGATCCAAATGACCATGGCATAATGTTCTGGCAGATCCAGGTCTATACTGATCATCACAGATCCAAATGGCCATGGCATAATGTTCTGGCAGATCCAGGTCTATACTGATCATCACAGACTCACATGACCATGGCATAATGTACTAGCAGATCTAGGTCTATACTGATCATCACAGATGCAACTGGCCATGACATAATGTACCAGCAGATGCAGGTCTATTCTGATCATCACAGATCCAAATGACCATGGCATAATGTTCTGGCAGATCCAGGTCTATACTGATCATCACAGATCCAAATGGCCATGGCATAATGTTCTGGCAGATCCAGGTCTATACTGATCATCACAGACTCACATGACCATGGCATAATGTACCAGCAAATCCAGGTCTATACTGATCATCACAGACCCAAATGACCATGGCATAATGTACTAGCAGATCTAGGTTTATACTGATCATCGCAGACCCAAATGACCATGGCATAATGTACTAGCAGATCTAGGTCTATACTGATCATCACAGACCCAAATGACCATGGCATAATGTACCAGCAAATCCAGGTCTATACTGATCATCACAGACCCAAATGACCATGGCATAATGTACCAGCAAATCCAGGTCTATACTGATCATCACAGACCCAAATGACCATGGCATAATGTACTAGCAGATCTAGATCTATACTAATCATCACATATGCAACTGGGCATGACATAATGTGCTAGCAGATGGGTCAATACTAATCACAAATGATGCAACTGGCCATGTTATATTATGCAAGTAGATCCAGGTCTATACTGATCACCCAAGACCTGATTTGTAGTATCATAATGTACCATCAGACCCAGGTCTATACTGGTCAGTTTAGTGTATCATGATATATGTGAGGTTGCTTATATTGGGGTACATAACACATAATAGTAGTCCTCACTATAATGCTGTTCAGGACTGCCATAACAGTGTTTCATGATATAGGTAAAGTTGACATATACAGACATACATTAGATGGAAAAGTAAAATTCAAACAGATTAATGGTATCCATTACTATGCACAAATTAAATCAAGGAATGTGTTATACTGGGGTTTTTATAGTGAGGTACCACTGTACAATAATGACACTAAGTAAATCATACCATGATTAAGTTTTTTTTCTTTATGTGTAAATATAAATTTATAAAAGATGTATAATGAAAAAAAATATGATTAAACTAACCTTCACTGAATTTTAGCTTTAATTAACATCTCAATAAAAGATTAACAAAACTAATTAAGGCTGATTTTAATTCTTTTTCTCTACTGCAATAAATATTTTTTCTGTAATATTCTGAACGTTGTGGCACCTAATATGCATGCACTGTAGATGGCATTGCAAAGTCAATCAAGAATTGTTGCTGATAAATGCTTTGCCGATGTATTAAAAGAGTGTCAAGGAAATGTGAATGTAATTTTTGTATGCCTTTCTGGAAAATAATAATAGTCACTATTTGCCTTTATTTTATTTATCACTTCTTCCTTCTGCCACTTTCAAGCCATGAGTATGCAATAGTTTCTGATATCTAAGGCTTTCTATTTTCATCACCCACAGACTCTGCATCCTTTTCTTTATTGTCTTTCTCAACCTTTCTGTTGTCTTCACCCTCAGGCTCTGCAGGTTTTTCTTTTTTAATGTCTTTCTTAACAACCTTTCTGTTCTCTTCACCCTCAGACTCGGCAGGCTTTTCTTTTTTAATGTCTTTCTCAACCTTTCTGTTGTCTTCACCCTCAGACTCGGCAGGCTTTTCTTTTTTGATGTCTTTCTTAACAACCTTTCTGTTTTCTTCACCCATAGACTCTTCATCATGTCCTTCTCCTGTACCTTTACCCTGAGCATCATCTTCTGATGTCATTTCACCCTCTTTAGTCTTTTCTGACTTTCTTTTCCCTTCCTAAAATAGATAAAATACAGAAAATAACTATTAACTTTGCAGAATTTGGGATTTGATAACAGAGAAGCTTGATGTAAATATTTTGGTGAAACATACAAAGCTCTGTAAAATTTGCTGCCCCTAAATTTATTTGCACCTCCTGCAAATTACCAATAACATTCAAATTCCAATTTCTCTGTGAACATTACTGGCAAAGCTAAATTTTCCTCTGCCAAAATCTCCTGTTCATCTATCTGTACAGATGTGGGCTAAAGGAATATTGTATTAATGTGTAGATAAAGTATGCGGTTAAAAGGAATGTTGTATCAATGTGTGGCTAATGTGTAAATTAAAAAGGAATACTGTATTACTGTGTGGTATTGTGTGGTTAAAGTGTACAATTAAAAGGCATATTGTATTAATGTATACATTAAGTGTACAATTAAAAAATATATTTATTAATTTGTGGCTAAAGAGTATAATTAAAATGGCTCTATGTTCTGCACTTTAAAATATATATATATATATATATATATATATATATATATATATATATATATATATATATATATATATATATATAATATTTTGTTGATGAAGAAACTATTACATGCAAAGGAAACATATTCCAAGTATAACAAATCAAAAATAATGCCATAAAAGTCAGGTCTTTAACCCCATAATGCCATAGTCAAAATGGCAGCAAAAGAAATAAAACAGCTTGAAATATCCAAGTTGCTCTTGAAAAACAACAACAAGAGTGTCTGTAGAAAAATTAATTTTTTGTTGTTGTGGTTATTATACAGAATTAAACTATATTTATCAATGAAATATAGAAGTATGTAATACAATATGTTATATACAACTATATACATATTACTGCAGTGTTGTGTGGGGAAACATGACATAGAAACATAATACAAATTACTCAACGTACAAGAATGAGCATGTAAACATTATTGACAACATCAAGGACATTCTGGATAATATAAAAATTCTAACATTATAACTATACTGTATGAATAATATTGTAAATAATCCAATTTTAGCATGGTCTCATATATACTTTATAACTAAATTGTTGTTATTTTCAAATGCAGTGTGTATGATTTTATTTCACTTACTATCCTGTAATAAAACACTGTTAACATATTTTACCAAGAAATGTTTCTCTTCAGCCAAGAAATGCAGAGAGAGAGAGAGAGAGAGAGAGAGAGAGAGAGAGAGTCAGTTTATGTGCCCTCAGGAAATAGAAGACACAATTAGGTAGATTAGTTCCCCAGAGTTAATTGCATCACCCTCTATAAATAAAGCCAATAGTATTATTATTATTATTATTATTATTATTATTATTATTATTATTGACCCCTGGCAATAATGAAAATGGATGTAACTTCAATCTCTTCTCAAAGATGAAATTTTTTCATCAGAGATAGGTTTAATTCACAGGGAAATACATGAAGACATCAAGCTGTATGTCACACTGGCACAAAAAGCAACTTTCATTTTTGCCCTGATAACAAGACTATTTTCCCACCATCCAGAAAACAAAATTCTTCAACCTTCTACCCTAATGATAAAAACTGCCTTGCTTTCTGATATGACATATTTACACATTTGTCACATTGAGATTTTTACTGGAGTATGGTGAGTACAAGCAAAAATAAGAAATGTCTGCACATCAATTCACATGATATTCCTTTATCTAAACAAATTCTTCCTCATAAAGCAAACATTTAGTTTACATAAACTGTAGATGCTCCAGCAACCACTTAAGCAGGGCCAGAGTTAGACATAGTGAGGCCCTAAGCTATGGGAAGCTGTAGATGCCATATTTGGTAATTGTTAACAGAGAATAAGGTTGTAAAACAATTCTAAAATTTTGAGAGGCCCATTCAGACTGTGAGACCCTAAGCTGTAGCTTGTTTAGCTTATGCCAAAATCCGGCCCTGCACTTAAGGCAGTTAGAAACTGTTGTTTGGTTAGGAAAAAACCTGACAACTGACTGCAGCAAGCAGGTGACCATTATATGAAAGTTATATAGGTAATTTGCTGGAAGGGGGAATTAGGATAGTTGTTGTGACCAGGTGACCATTATGTAAAGGTGATTATTAGGAAAGGTTTGAATGTATATATGTAAAACAATTAACTGAATCTCAAAATTCCATACAAAAAGTGCATAAGAAGTAAAGAAAAATGCCTTCATCCAAATTGAAAATCACATTCCATAAAAATAAAGATTCAGCAAACATAAACCTGTAAGTATATGCCAAGGAAAATCAAACTCTTAAGACACTTTATGTTCCATCCTGACAATTGATCTATTAAAATATTTTCTCCTAATTAAGTAAAAAAATCCCAACTTTTAACCTAATTAGTTTGACATAAAATTTTGTTGAAAAGTTTCAATAAATTTTTTACATATAGTCATATCATGTCACCTTTCCCTATGGACATGCAAATATGACCATCCCTAATTTGAAAATACTAATGTATACAATACTCCCTCATTGTCGTTCATCGTTTAAGTTCAATGATGACCATGGCATCACTAACTTGTTTGGTTTCTGTGAGTACCTGAATGGCTGATCAGGCCAATTTGTGCTCTGAACTGCCTGTGGCACACTGGACAGAAGATTCCACATAGGTTACTTGATCAACATGCTGCAGTTCTGAGATGTACACTGATTGCATATCTGCACTATATGTGCAGTTCTCCTCAGTTCAAAATCTGTAGGTAAAGCGTGGAACAGACTCTGCCAGATGGAGCATATGATCTTCCCAAGATTGAGAGACAATGTTGAAGTGTTTTAGGGATGACTTGGGGGAATCTTTGAAGCATTTCTTCTGACCACCCTTAGATCACTCTCCCTCCTTCTGGTCACTGTGGAAATTCTTCTTTGGTAGTCAGTCTTCTGATATCTGGTGATGTGGCCTACCCATTTCTTCTGTGATTTCATTAGCAGAGTATGTATGTTTGAAAAACCTGCCCACCTGAGAACCTCACTGTCTTGGACCCTCTCCTGCCATTTTGTCCTTATCAGTTTTCTCAAACATCCCAACTGTGAATGGTATACCTTCTTGGCATGGCATCTGCACAGTCTCTAGGTTTTGCTTGCATACTGCAGGGTCAGCAATACAATGGCTTTGTGGACCTTCACTTTTGATTGCAGACTAATGCTTCATGCTACCACATATTTGTATGTAGTCTGCTGAAGACCACACTTGCTTTAGCAATTCTGGTGTTGGTTTCATCAGTGATGTGGACTGCACGACACTGTACTCCTGAAACAGGTGAACCAGTCCACTACCAGGCCACTGACTTTGATGGTAGGCTCTATGTGAGGCTTCATGGTGCATCACCTCTGTTTTCTTGATAATGACTGTGAAACTAACATTGTCACAATCTGAAAAGTAAATATTCATACTGTGTTGCATGTCAGACTCAGATTTAACATTTAGGGAACAGTTAATATCAAATAGTAGATCAAAAATAGTAACTTCCTGTAACTTTGTCTCTGACTGTAATCTCTTAAGATTGAAGAGCTTGCCATCAGTCCATTATCTGATGTTGATCACAGTGTCATAGTCACAGAAGGCATTAGTAAGCATGGTAGAGAACATCACACAGATGATTCTCTGTTATCCACAACATGAGCAAGTATGCCATGTCATCATTGCCAAATCATTATGACAAATATTTCTGGTCAACCAAATTCAGCAATGGTCTTCCAGGGTCAACCAAATTCAGCAATGGTCTTCCAGAGAGGCCCCCATGGCTGACTGTGTCAAAGGTTTTTGTACATGTCATGTACGAGTTAGTGCTCTGTTCCTGGCATTTCTTCTGGAATTGATGAACTGAAATGGCTGTGGTCCCTTGTTCTTGAAGTGATTGATGTGATACACAAGGTAATAAAGTAGAATTCTGACAAGGATTTGGCCAGCTATTGATAGCAAAGAGATGCCCCTGAAGGTTGTCACTTGATTGTCTTTTGCCATTGCACTTGAGCAAGTAGATGATAGATGCATCTTTGTACTCCATGGGTATAATATAAATCCACATTGACTGGAATAGTTCGGTCAGTTTCTGTGTCATGTATGAGCCTACAGCTTTTTAAAAACTTCTTTTGGTATAGCATCTGCCCCAGGTGCTTTGCATCTGACAAGTCACTTGATTTCTCAGTTTCAGTCAGCATTAAGGATCAACGGAAGATATGTTGATTTCCATTTGGAGAAGTTGATCATTTTTTGCCTCCTTACTGATATGTTATTAAATTCCCCTGGACAAAAAAAAAATTACTTGAAAAAACTGATTTTTATAAGTGTTTTCAGTCAGGCTTATTAAATAATGCAAATTTACAGTAATAATATCTTTTTTTAAAAGAAACATTATCATTGAAAAATCTCAGAACATTACTTCCAAACAACCTCATTATGTTTAAAAAACAAGCTTTTTGTATGGTTTCATTCAGCAGCTTCATATTTTGCACTTATTTAAACTTTTAAAGAAAAAGTTCATCCCAATATACACATGCAGTTTTTATGTTAATTAACAAAGAATCAGGGAAAGCTTAAGTCGGCATAAATCAGTTTTATTAAAGCATTTAATATGTACCTGATACTGCATATGTCTAGCTCAGCATCATTACCATGTTTGAATGTGAAACTATGTGCCCCAAATGAATGTCCCGTGTTAGAAAGCATAAGTGTGTGACAAATGTTTGAAATGAAATTGGAAAAGTCTGGCCAGTTAGATTTTCTTCAAATATCAGAAAGCAAATTATGGTACAGTGAATTCAATCCCCATACAAGTGTCAAACTCTAGGAATAGTTACTTTTTGTCAAAACAGGCATAGGTCAAAATTACTGAACTGTTGCTATTTTTTAAACATTTATGCTAGTATGCAAGCTTGATTTAAATGGTTCCATTAGTTAAAAATATGGTATGATCTCCTGCTAAACCAACAGATTTTTATTTTGAATTGTTTGAGATAATAAAGCTCCCAGTTATCATTGCAAAAATTGAAAGTCAACCAGATAACATATGTGCCTGAAAGTAAACTTTTGTGAAAACTGTGGAGCTTAATTTCATTCATAAGGCAGGAATGGCTTTGCTTCTTATCACTTATATTTCTGTCACCTTTGCACACCTTTGTAATTTGATTCCCTGTCAATGATTCTAATTGCTGTTACAATGAAATTAAAGCAGTCTAGGACTTTTGTTTATCTCAGTTAGAAGAATGGTGAGTTTTACTTAAACTTCCATCTCAGAAATAGAGTGATACACAATAAAGGGTAAATCACCAGAAAATGGCAGAAAAGCCATTCACACTAGCATGCTCGTCAAAATAGAACTATGTCAAAAGTATTGTGATACATTTTACTGAATTACTTGCAATTTTAGTAGAAGAAAGTTCTCTAGAAAAGTGTATGCTTGAAAAAAAAAGCCTTGGGAATGTCTCAAGCAAGAATAAGTCACCTCACTAAAGAACTGATCTTTTGAAATTCCATCACTGTAAAATGAACATGTAAGAAAATGTCAGAATATCAGTGGAAAAAATGAAGAAAAATTTCCTCTCTGTATATATCTTTCTCAACCTCAGAAATTCTGACATTTTTTACTGCAGTGCTAGAATTCCAAAGATTTATGAGTCAAGTTATCCTTAATAAATGCTTATAGATCATATTTATACCAATACAAAAGAAAATGTTTTGGAAGTAATGGTTCCAAATATTGGTATAAGTGACCACTTTGCAATTTTTTTAACACATAAAGTCAATGGCAAATAAAAAAATAAAAAAATATTCATAAATCCATTACTAATAGATCTTTTCAAAACTTTGATACTGTTAAATTCCTGGAAGATCTGAAACAGATTCCATGGAATACAGTCCAAATCTTTAAAGATATTGATGATGTTGTAGATACTTGGACAGAACTGTTCATCAGAATAGTGAACAAACATGTCCCTTTAAAAACACACAGGATAAAGAAAGACCACCAGCCAGGCTGGATCTCCTCAGAAACTCTGGAAGCAATAAAGCAAAGAGACCAACAAAAATCAGTAGGAAATCAAACTGAATATAGAGTTTGGAGGAATAAAATTAATAAAATGATACGTCAAGCCATACAAGCACACTACAATAAAGTGCTGGATGAAATCCAAAATAACCCGAAAGCTATCTGGAAAGTGTTTACAGAGTTTGGTGCAGGGAAATGTAAGAGTAAAACTGAAATTTTATCCCTCAATCATGAGGGCATTTATACCAATAATCCAAATGACATCTCAAATATTTTTAATGACTTTTTCGTTCAAATTGCTGAAAAACTTAAAGAACGCAGAATTTCATCTGATCATCTGGAACTCAAACATTTTTGTGCTAAAAAACTACCAAACAATACAAAGTGTGAAATTCCTGAAATGAGTCCAGAATTTGTGCTGAAATATATTTAAAAAATGGATGATTATAAAGCTACAGGACTTGATATGATTGGACCAAGGCTATTAAAGTTAGCTGCACCTGCAATTATTGAGAGTATAGCTTTCATTTGCAATGAAAGTATTAGGTCTAATAAATTTCCACAAACATGGAAAACTGCCAAGGTTACACCATTGCATAAAGCAGGAACAAAAGATGATATCAATAACTACAGACCCATCTCTATCCTTCCTTGTCTCTCCAAATTACTAGCAAAACATGTACATGATTCTTTTCTCAACTATTTGAACACTTATGATCTTATTCATGATAATCAGTCTGGCTTTTGACAGAATCACTCATGTGAAACTGCACTTGTATCTTTGATTGATAAATGGCTGAAAGCATTAGATCAAGGAGAAATGGAAGGCACTATTATTGTTGATTTTCGTAAAGCTTTTGATCTTGTAGACCATGACATTTTGCTTGAAAAACTAAAAATCTATCAATGCAGTGAAGACTCCCTAAACTAGTTAACTTCTTACATAACAAAAGAGTGCAAAAAATATCTTTAAATGGTCAACTTTCTGAAAGTAAAAATATTAATTGTGGAGTACTACAGGGCTCTATCCTTGGACCTCTGTTATTCATTCTATTTATCAACGACTTACCTCTTAAGATTGGAACTTCGATTTCTTCCACTGACCTCTATGCAGATGATACTACACTGTCTGAGATGGGTAAAACCAAAACGGTAGTTGAAAATAACTTACAAGATGCTCTCAACAGACTTCAAGTATGGTGCAAGGAAAACAGTATGATCATAAATACAGAAAAACGAAAGCCCTACTAGTTACAATGCAACAAAAATGAGCAAGGCTTGATAGTGACAAACTCCAGGTTCTACTTGACAATGTGAGCCTTAATATGACCTCTCAGGATAAAATTCTTGGTGTATTTGTAGATAACAATCTTACTTGATCTATTCACATTAAACACGTTTTAAAAAAGGTTAATTCTTATCATTGGCTACTGAGAAGAATCAAAAAAATACATTCCTCTTCAGTATAGGGTCATCTTTTATAAAAGTTATATTCAACCATATCTGGATTATTGTAATGTAATTTGGGGTAATACCTCTAATTCAAACATAACAACACATTTAAGACTCCAAACGAGGGCTTGCCATTTAATTCTAGATCAATGTATAGACAATTTCCAGGATGCAATGAATAATATAAAGGTTTTAACAATACATGAAAGAATATTTCTTAGAAAGGCCAAATTGATGTATAAAGTATCCACAAAAGCCATTCCTGTCTATCTAAGCAATAACTTTCACCAAAGAGATGCTGATGGTACTCCAAATTTAAGGTCCATAAGAAGTAAAAATTACATTATACCAAGGCCAAAGAAGAATTGTTTAAAAAAAAGTTTTCAATATACTGGTACACTGGTATGGAACAACATTCCCAGTGAAATAAGGCAGGCCCCTAGCATTTCTTCTTTTCATAATCAATGTCTCAAATGGATGAAATCTTTAGAAAAAAACTGAACAGTTCTAGTACAATAAATACCGCCTGCTTTTCTATAATTTTGCATCATTTTCTCAGTTGAATTTTTCAATGCAGGATGATATTTTATATTTTATATATGTTTATGTTTTCACAGATGTTCCAGGCTTGATACTTTGACTTTAAAAATCACATAATTATTTAGTGTCAAGCAAGATTCTTCACATCATGTTGTATATACTGTATATATTGTACATAACAGACAGAAGGCCTCAAGGTAGATTAATTCTGTAAATAATTGAGTTACCTTCTTTAAATATTATTATTATTATTATTATTATTATTGTTATTATTATTATTATAATGAATACTGTGATGTGTGTGATGTGTACATGACTTAATTTTGTAACCATAGGACATGTATAGTTTTATGCGATTTTGACTACTGTAGTATTAACAAGGTATTTGCTCTGATCACTCAGGCGGAAAGTCCAGAGCATGTTGCACTTGTGTTTACCTGTATGTGGCACATTATAATCAAGATTGTGTTTATGTGGCATTAAACCCTATACATACAAACATACCTACATATATACATACATACCAACATAATACCTACCTACTACCTACATAAATACATACACACATGCATGCACACACACAGTGACTGACACACACACACACACACACACACACACACACACACACACACCTACATATGCACACACACATGTAAATTACAATCTGTCTCTATGTAACAGACATGCTCAGATTTATTATAATCTGTCTCTATGGAAATAAATAATAATGGCTCGGGCAGCAAATAAGTTTATATTATTTTACAAAGGATTAAATTCTGCAATAATAAGTTAAAGATGTTTAGCATAAAAATTCAAATACAACTTTAACCGAACTTCAAAAGTCTGATCAGCAAGGTATTTTTATGGGAGTTAGAAGTCACATTTTGTTTTGCAGCACATTTAAAAGACAGGCATAGAGCATAGAAGTCTGATAAAATAATGCAGAACCAAGATATAAATCCTACAAAATGTGGTGTTTAACTTAGTATTCTTGCTCCATTCAAACCAATGGAATATCTCTAGTGTCAATTTCTAAATTATGTCAAAGTTGCCAATAACCAATATGGTGTAGTGCATGACTTAATTGGTGCATTGTGTCAGCTCTGAATGTACTTGACACTCCAAAGGGCATGGATAAAAACCTAATCTCATTGCATGTCATATATAATTATGTTAAAGCCATGGCATTTAATACTGGTGCAGTGAGATGTAAAAAGGAAATTCTGCACCCATTATGCTGGTTAAAGCAATTGGGTCTCCGATCATGTAAAAACAGATTTAAAATTCTTCAACCAGTCCCAGTGAAACTAAGACCTTTTCTGTGCCAGACTGAAAATTAAATAATAATTCACTTGAAAAAATATATCAGCCAGTCTAACTTTCAGAATAACAGTTTGAAATTTAAATTCCTGGAGTGAAACTACATTGCAGTTTTGAATTAAACATAACTTGCATAATTGACTTTGATCAATGTTTGACCAATCATAAAATTTCAACTTTATAAATTTATATGAAAAGCTCAGACATTTTTGTATAATTCAGCAATGAGGCAGACTGCCTATATTACAAGTCTGAGTGCAATAAAAAGACAGAACAAACATCCCAGTGAGATTTAATTATGCAGAATGTTTCATGAATTAAAGTTAATCCCTGTCTACACAGGACCCTGTTGTGTGAACAGGCACCCTCTATACTGAGATTAATACAGCACTCCTCTTTATAATCCTGTTCATTAGAGCCATAGAGTATACCACCTTGTAGTGAGATTACATTATAATGAAGTACATGGTACAGTACTCCCTTATTATATTGAAGCCTTTGAGAGCCATAGAGTATAGCACCTTGTAGTGAGATCACCTTACAATAAAGTACATGGTACAGTACTCCCTCATTATATTGAGGTCTTTGAGAGTCATAGAGTATAGCACCTTGTAGTGAGATCACTTTACAATGAAGTACATGGTACAGTACTCCCTCATTATATATTGAGGTCTTTGAGAGCCATAGAGTATAGCACCTTGTAGTGAGATCACCTTACAATAAAGTACATGGTACAGTACTCCCTCATTATATTGAGGTCTTTGAGAGCCATAGAGTATAGCACCTTGTAGTGAGATCACTTTACAATAAAGTACATGGTACAGTACCCCCTCATAATATATTGAGGTCTTTGAGAACCATAGAGTATAGCACCTTGTAGTGAGATCACTTTACAATGAAGTACATGGTACAGTACTCCCTCATTATATATTGAGGTCTTTGAGAGCCATAGAGTATAGAACCTATAGAAAGAATGTTACATCTATCTACATGTTACATACATTACTTCCTCATTATAACTTTGTCCAGCGGTGCCATAGAGTACGCTATCTACACTGAGATTGCCTTTTAACGAAGTTAATCATGCATAATTTGAAGACTACTTAATGAAAAGGGATCCATGACCATACCAACCTTATAACAGAGACATGTGTTATAATAAAGAACCTAATAGTGAGGGAATGCTGTATGTAACTGAAATTAAGAAATATTGTACATTAATGTCCATTATGAGCAAGTGATTTTATATGGATATGTCCCTGAAGACATATTTCTTGGTTCTTTAAAATATGAGTAATTAGACTGATTTAAAATTTTGTTTACAAATATGACTGGTCTAAAACTTCAGTTTATTTTGTTGGCGAGAATCATACAAGTCATACCAAGTATCAAGGTCAAATCATGCTCATGAATACCAAGTATCAAGGTCATATCATGCCCATGAATACCAATTATCAGGGTCATATCATGATCATGATGCAATGAACAACATGATAACTTAAATCATTACATACTAATTTTATTTCTAAATAAATGTTTTTAACAAATTAAAACTACTAAAAAGAATAAATGAAATAGAATAAAATGGCTTTAAAAACACTTTGTAATATATATTAAAATATCAGTATATAATTTTTTTAAAATTTGGTTTTTAATGCATGAGATAGCTTGATGTTTTATAATATTAAGGGAGCTTCTTCCTTGGTCACAAAAATTTGATAACATGTTCCTTAACTATTTTGATATTGTTGAAATTAAATTTATTACATGTACCTATGCAATGCCAGTTGAATTTGTACAGAATATGAGCAACACACATTACTCCAACATAAAAGCACCGGTATCACAGAGGACAGCTTGACTGTATCAAGAATGTGATTTCAGAACATTAAAATAAGTGAACCATTCCAATTCATTTCTTGCTTGGTGACACTTCACACAGTGTTGAGGAAAAAACAACGACCAGTTAATACATACGTGTTCATACACAGCCTTGGCTTTGTTAAAGCCAATTTGGGTCAAGTTCTTTGTTGTGTCCATCTTTCCATAAAAGGTGCCACCCCGATTGAACGTGGGAGGCAGTGATTTGGAAAGGTTTGTCTCCTAAATTGAACAGAATGTCAAAAAATTTAATCATGTGCATGTATCATGTATTCAAAATACTAAGGTGTTTGACTAATTAAATATATGAATGTTACTGTTTACAGTGTACATGGGCAAATGTTTAGAAGAAATGCAAAGTTGTTGGACAAATTAAGTGTTCTAATTTTATTGTTTACAGTGTACATGGGCAAATGTTTAGAAGAAATGCAAGATTACCTCACATGTATTCTTTAACTTTAACATGTAGAAGAATTACAAATATTTATAAAAGGTAAAAAAAAAGTAAATATGCGTCAGCATAAATTGTTTGAACACAATTTGGTTGGGGATTTTTCAACAACATTTTTAAAGTATTATTCTTTTAACCAAAATCATCTAGTAATAATTAAGATACCGGCTGTGGTAACATTTTCGATAATTAACTTATGATTTCTTATCAAATAAACAAATCTGATACTTTCTTATATAATCTGTGGGTTTTGAAAAGAAAGAAAACATTTGGGACACATAAGAAATTTTTTAATAACTAACAACAACAGAGTAATTAACATGTGAAATCAATTAATCCTAATTTATTCAAACCCAAAATTTACATCATCTCAGTTTGCAATGTGTGGGTTTTAAAACTCAGTGCCTGAGTTTGATTTATAGTTTGATTTTAAAGAAATCATTACCTGGCACATAAAAAATAAAAACAGATGCAGTCTGACATGATAAACTTAATCTGACATGCAATTTATTTTAGTATCAAGTTAATGCTAGAATATGTTATAAAGAAAAACAAAAGAAGATGACGACACACAAACCTGGTTTGATTATTTTGTGCTGCAGATAACCGGTATCCATGAAAGCATTCAAGGTTTAACAATAGTGACACATCAATTACGCTGGTATAATGACAAGAGACGTGCATTGTTCACACAACCACTGAAGATACTGTAGAACTTGTCTTGAATGACCACCCATTCTACCAAAAAATAATGGTCTCTTAAGTCAGATGGTCTCACATGACAGGTCATAACACTATATAATGAATATATCCATACATCGAGAATGTGGTCCCTCAAGACAGGTGGTCTCTCAGCAGAGGTCTTTCAAGACAGGTTTTATTGTACAATGTATGGTGTGGAAAACAAGAGTCAAGTGGCAACAATAAAACTATTCAGCCACAAAGTTACAAAAAAGTGATGGGTACATGAAAGAGTGCTTGATGATAGAGAGAGAGAGAGAGAGAGAGAGAGTATAAACATAATTAAAAGTTCATTAGGGTTCTTGATGTTCATTTAAATTCAAAACCAACAAACATACACACTTGTTCAGATTCAAGCACAAGATGAATCTACAATATTATTGAATGTAATATTAAAGTTGGTATTAGTATCAAAACAAAGAAACAAAGACATTGTCATGAAGAATATTCATTTGCTATTTAAATAATATTATGGAATGTAATTTTAAAGTTGGTACTAGCATCAAAACAAAGACATCATCATGAAGAATATTCATTTGCTATTTAAATAATGTGAGACAGCAGTTTATTATACAGTTTCCATTACAGTCTAATTCTACTGAAAGTAACTACTAATGAAACAAGATCAGGGCAATAACTCTGCAATAAAGGAAGACAATTATCAAAACTCATTAAATGTAATATTTTTGTGATATTGTACATATTTATCAAATGGATCAAAGATATGGAAAATGACTGTTATAGACTGTGAATGGATAATAAAAATGAATGGATGTATTAATGTTTCAGAGCACTTCAGCACAATATGGCTACGTTGTGCTATATAAAAGTAATTGTAAAAACATAAAAATGAAGAACTGTACAAAAACTTGGAAAGAAAGCCTAAGGGTGTCTATATGGTAGCTTCTGCTGCTTTATCTGCACTTTGCAATACCAATGTGACTAGGCAGCCATTAATACAGAGTACTTTTTTGTGCCTGTAAGAGCAACTCATATTTCAGTAAATGGGATATTAATGAGTCTTCAAATGTAAGATTTAAATGGTTTTCAGTGTGGCAAGTTAATCTGAAAAGATCATGAAATTTTTTTATTTTTGGAGTTCAATGATGAATTCTAAGGGTTTAATATGGTTGCAATTTCTGCAGTAATAATGGAAGTCTAATCCCATAAGCAGTGCTATAGCGAATGAATAACAAACTGACAGATAAATGATATCCAGATGGACATAAAATTTTTTTATTTATTTTACCTCATAATAATGTACTAGCACTCATTGAGAAAATCATGGGGGAAAAAAACATTTTTAAATGAAAGTGCATGAATAAAGACCTTGTATACAGTAAAATATATATACCATATATATATATATATATATATATATATATATATATATATATATATATATATATATATATATATATACCCACATATACCATATATACTCACTTATAAGTCTATGCGAACTGCAAAGAACAAAGATCCTGATCTGCCATAACATAAAGCACCTGCAGATCAGGGTACATGTTGTTTGTTCTACTGATTAATCCTAACAAACTGAAAAGACCCAGATCTGCTGGCACATTATCTTCTGGCAGATCTGGGTATGTGCAGTTTGCAGTTGGACTCATAAGTGAGGATATACAGTAAGTCAAATCAAACTGCAAATATGGACACTAAACTGCAGTTACATAATACACTGGTAGATCAGGGTCTATGCTGTTTGTTCTACTGATTACTCCTAACAAACTGCACAGATCCAGATCTGCTGGCACATTATGCGACAGCAGATCTGGTTTTGTGCAGTTTGCAGTTTGATTTGACATAAAAGCTAATATAGACTCTATTATAAAGGGAAAACCGATTACACCAAATACATGCCCAAGTATCACAGGACAATTCATTCTGTATCCCACAAGACTATTTGCACCATAACCTTGTGTGCAGCAAACTCTATAGCCATCAAAGGCAATTTCACAATAATAATGTCAACAAAAATGTTAAATTTTGGTATCCCATCACCCAGGCTACCTGTCTAGCATTATATGGAGACTTTTTCAGCATGACTTCAGTTGGGTGGGATGGATTCAAGTTGGTGAAGTCTGACTTTGACCCAATGTTTTGTGTGGGAGAGTTCAAATTGGTTTTCTAAAGGAAGATTACATAAAATATCAATAATTAACGTACCGTACATCACAACATATTGAGTAGCCTGAAACTTGAAGGATATTCTTTGATCTTGCAGTAAGAATACCTGGCTGAATGTCATGTAAATGAAATAATAATTAAACTGACAAATATGTAACATGCTAAATTCTAATATATGGCATCCATGCCTGTTGACTTTAAATTGGCCACTGTGAGCATGCTAAAATTTAATATATGGCATCCATACCTGGTGACTTTAAATTGGTCACTGTGAGCATGCTAAAATTTAATATATGGCATCCATGCCTGGTGACTTTAAATTGGCCACTGTGAGCATGCTAAAATCTAATATATGGCATCCATGCCTGGTGACTTTTGCCACTGTGAGCATGCTAAAATCTAATATATGGCATCCATGCCCTGTGACTTTAAATTGGCCACTGTGAGCATGCTAATATCTAATATATGGCATCCATGCCCTGTGACTTTAAATTGGCCACTGCGAGCATGCTAAAATCTAATATATGGCATCCATGCTTTGTGACTTTAAATTGGCCACTGTGAGCATGCTAATACCTAATACATGGCATCCATGCCCTGTGACTTTAAATTGGCCACTGTGGGCATGCTAAATCTAATATATGGCACCCATGCCTGGTGAAAATAATTTACCTGAATGTTATTATATTCAACTATTATAATTTTTCACACATCCTTGATGTGACTCTTTCTAAAAACCCATGAATTAAGTTTGATATTATATTGGGGTAATACATCACCTGATATTACACAGGGTACATGTACATTTATTAAGTTTCAGATAACACACTTATACCTTGCATAAGTTTGATTCAAATTCAACCACTGAACTTACATGGCAGGTTATTGTGGAGTGTTGTTGAGTGTAGTTCAGTTACATATACTGGTAAAATATACAGAACACTTATCATGAATAATTACACTCAGCATCACATGTACATTAATTCTACCTGTTCAATGTATGGACTGTCTTGTATTATTTGAGTGAATTCTTAAGAACTCATAACATGTGGTAATTCAGTGGATCTGTAAATTAATCAAAGTAATAAGACAATACAGTAGTGTTATTGAGTGTAATAAGGGTACACATATATATGTGGAAATGGTCAGTACACTTTATGTGTACTGATCATTGCAACTGTTTGTCATGTGACAAATACAATCTGACCTGTTTGCTCTTTTTGTATACTGGATGCATAAGTATTTCCATGATTTGCTCACAGGGCTCACAATTTACAGAAATTATTCAACCAGTTTCATAGACTTCATACCATGTGAACACTAATACAAGGTTTTATAGATTTCATACCATTTAAACACTAATATAAGGTTTTGTAGATTTCATATCATATGAACACTAATACAAGGTTTCATAGATTTCATATCATAAAAAATACAAGGTTTCAGAGATTTCATACCATATGATCATTTATACAAGGTTTCATAGTGTCATACTATATGATCACTAACACAAGGTTTCAAACATTTCATAACTTATGAATACTAATATAAGGTTTCCTAAATTATATACCATATGAACACTAACACAAGGTTTCATAGACATCATACAATATGAACACTAAAGGTGCATCAACACAAAAAGGTAGAAAGGTCATTTGCTGCCATGACAATTTTAGTAAAGTGCCTTGCCCAGGGACACACCTTGGTTGATGACCTGGATTGATCCAATATTAGGATTTGAACCCACATCCTTTTGGTCACAATTCCAGTATGCTAATGACTAAGCCACCTCATTAGTACCAAACAAAAACTTCTACTGGTACGCACACAATCTGAAGAGAAGTGGTTACTATATCTGTGCATGTTCAGCCACACTGAAAATAACAAAGACCCACATCTGTCATCAGAGTGATGGCAGACCAGGGTTCATTATGTTTGTTTTATTTCTGGGTTGAAGTGAACAGCACAGACCCTGATCTGCTGGCACATTATGCAATGGCATAATCAGGTAAATAATGCTCATAATTGGATGTGCATTATTACACAGAAAATACAGTATTGCCTTTGACTTAATCCACTCTACTGTATATTATTACACTGAAAATATAGAATTGTCTTTTACTTGACCCACTCTATTGTATATTATTACACTAAAATATAGTATTGCATCATTTGACCAACTCTGTTTTACATAATTACACAGGAAATATAGCATTGCCTTATTATTTGACCAACTCTGTTGTATATTATTACACAGGATATATAGTATTGCCTTTTTATTTGATCCACTCTATTGTATATTATTACACTGAAAATATAGTATTGCGTTATTATTTGACCAAATCTATTTTACAGAATTACAGAAGAAATATAGTATTGCCTTACTATTTGACCAACTCTATTGTATATTATTACACAGGAAATATAGTATTGCCTTTTTATTTGACCCACTCTATTGTACATTATTACACAGGAAATATAGTATTGCCTTATTTAACCAACTCTATTATACATTATTATGCAGGAAATATAGTATTGCCTTTTTATTTTACCCAATCTATTGTACTTTACCCAATCTATTGTACATTATTACACAGGAAATGGATAAATTCAGTAGAGAACCTGGCATCCCTAAATTCATCAAACCAGAAGTGACAATTTATTTTGAAAAAAAGTTTAATTTCTGACTTTCATTTTTCTTGTTATGGGTGTCTGATCATTTGTTCTCCTTTGTGAGATATATTTGTAAAACTGTAGAACAATCAAGCAGTTTTCAAGTTGTATTTAGTCCACTATCTACCTGAATTCATCACAAGGAAATAACCAATTAATCTTCAGCAGAAGGGGGGGGGGATGGGATTTTCTTACCAACCAGGATCTATTTCTTCTTCTATCTCAAGATATTTTGATTTTCAATTATTAGTCCAGTCTCATTAGTCTGGTAGCCCTTGGATGCACCCATATGATTTGTCATATCCTTCATGATCATATTTCATCACTATAAATCTGTCTATGGGGCCCACGGAGTATCATTATACTGCCTTATAATGTAATACATGAGTGTGCATATAATATAACTACCACTTCATGAACTGGAATATGTGACCATACTCACTTTAAAACAGGAACAGTGTGTTAAAATGAAAGGCCTTATAGTTAGGTTAGGTAGTGTTGTCTTGTTGACAGCATTTCTATTGTACAGTATGTGGTATCATTAAGTATAAGGCAGACAACCTGGGTTTATTGTATTGTATGTGTTAGCATAATGTATAGAGTGGAAACACTGGATTTATTGTCCTATATGTTGTTGTGCGATAATGTACAGAGCTGAAACACTGGGTTTGCAATACTGTATATCAGTGGTTCTTAACCTTTTGGGCAGCGACCCAGATTAGGTTTGTGGTGTTAGCCTCACAACCCATTAAATGCTATTTGGGTAGGAAATTTCAAATTATTAAGGTTCATCTTGGTGACCAGCTCAAAAGCAGCAAGGCACTCAAGATTTGGGTCATGATCCATGGACTAAGAATCACAGCTCTATATTGTATTATTGTATTATAATGTGTATGTCAGATACCCTGGGTTTATTGTACTCCATGTTGTGTCATAATGTATAGGGCAGACACCATGGGTTTATTGTACTCCATGTTGTGTCATATTGTATAAGGCAGACACCATGGGTTTATTGTACTCCATGTTGTGTTGCAATGTATAGGGCAGACACCATAGGTTTATTGTACTCCATGTTGTGTTGTAATTTTATATATAGGGCAGACACCATGGGTTTATTGTACCCCATGTTGTGTCATAATGTATTGGACAGACACCATGGGTTTATTGTACTGGATGTTGTATGATAATTTATAGGGCAGACACCATGGGTTTATTGTACTCCATGTTGTGTCATAATGTATGGGGCAGACACCATGGGTTTATTGTACCCCATGTTGTGTCATAATGTATAGGGCAGACACCATGGGTTTATTGTAATCCATGTTGTGTCATAATGTATAGGGCAGACACCATGGGTTTATTGTAATCCATGTTGTGTCATAATGTATAGGGCAGACACCATGGGTTTATTGTACTGGATGTTGTATGATAATTTATAGGGCAGACACCAATGATTTTATTGTACTAGATGTTCTATGGTAATTTATAGGGCAGACACCATGGATTTATTGTACTTCATGTTGTATCATAATTTATAAGGCACTCCATGGTTTACTGTATTGGATGTTGTATCATAAAGTTTAGAGCAGACACCCTGGGTTTACTGCACTAAAATGGATACTGATAAGAAAATATTTTATGTAAGTATGAAAACTCTTTGAACTTTACTTGTGTACATAAGTGAGATTAAAGCACCGATATGACTTCAAGGTAAATCAATCCAAAGTCTTGTAACATAAGGTGTGGACAATTTATTGATGACATTATTTTTTCATTTTCCACTTAAATACATGTAGTTATGATCACTTAATGGTTGAATTGATATCAAATAAATACATTCAGGACGGCTTATTGATTCCAGAGTATTACACTACAGGTCATTTTAATTCAATAAACACAGCATTCATGTTTGAAGAGCAAGATGTTTTTCAGTATTTTAGATCACTGGTTATTTGTAATCACTTCAGTGGGCCAAGTTTTAAACCTGTGGGAGTTTATCACCCTCTGATTTCATTACTGACTGCAACCCAGGTATTATCAAAAGATCAATCATTACATGAATAGTAGAATTAGTTTCCTAAATATCAGAAGTAATAACAGCTTTCATTTGGTCAAGTTGAACTGTACATTACTGACAGAATCACAGAACATGTTGGCATTAAAAACCTGCACCAAGAATTTTATAAACATTTACAGTTAAACTCACTCATTATAATTGCTCCATGTGAGCCACAGAGTATACCACTTTATGGTGACACCATTATAATGAAGTACATAATACAGTACTTGTTCCCTCTTTATAATGCTGATCATGGGACCCATGGAGTATACTGCCTTAAAGTGAGATTGCTTTATAATTAAGTACATGATAAAGAATTCTCTCATTATCAGACTTTCTATAGGAGCCATAGAGTATGCTGCCTTAAAGTGAGACCACCTTATCCATGGGCCCTTAGTATACTGCCTTATACTGAGACCACCTTATAATGAATTACATGGTACGTATACAACAATCCCTCATTATAACACTGCCCAATCCCTCATCATGATGCTGTCCATGAGACCCAGAGTATACTGCTTTTCAGTGAGATCACCTTGTGATGAAGTACCTGATACAGTAATTTCTCATAATTCTGTCCATTGGACCCAGAGTATTCTGCCTTCAAGGTATATCACCTTATAAAGTGTCACTTAAGGTCATGGTACAGTAATCCCTCATCATAAAACTGTCCATGGGAGCCATAGTTTATGCCATCTATAGTGAGACTGCCTTTAATGAAATATATGATACAGTACTTCCTCATTACAGTACTATCCATAGGAGCCATAGAGTATACTGCTTTATAATGAAACAATACTACTTCATTATAATGATATCCATGGAATCATTAGGAAAGTAGATCCATGACCACATACTCTCCTTATGACAGGGACCATTATAATAAAGGGCTTAACAGTGAGGAAGTGGAAGAATCTTGCTCTGACATTAAGTGGCATTTTAAGTAATAAAAGAATGACATAAATGTATTATTTGTCATTTTTTCAGTACACCTTTTATTTATTTTTTGGTTCTGTGTAAATGATTATGTGCAAAATCAATCAAAGTTTTCAGCTGCTTCCCATAAACAAATTTTAAAAAAGATACAGATATCTCTTTATGAAAATTAAAAATGGAAAATAAGTTAATTTTTATGGATTGATGCTGTACAAAAAATAAAGCATACAAGAAATTAAATACAATACTACACATTACCCTTGTTTGTGAATGTTTTTTATTTAAAAACTTGTCAGATTTAATGAGAAAAGAATCACTGTATACATAACAAGGTTTATGGAGTATCAACAGGAAAATGCACCTTTGTTGATTGTTAAAATGAAGGTCTTGTTGCAACTTGCATTAACAAGCATACTTGTATGTCAACTGGAAACAAGGAATGTGTTGTTCTGAAAGAAAATTATCTGCATCATTAATTTAGGACTGATGCAGTGAGATGGTACATACCTTGATAGGTACAACTTTATGTTACTGATATAACACTGAGAATGAACATAAACATTATACATCTTGTATTAATCACTGTATTGACTGTAATTCTGTTATACCCCTTGCAATTTTCAAACTCTTTATATTTTTAAGCCCTTTAATTTTTCATACTGCACCCTATGCATAACAATCATAATTACTTTTTGTTCTTCAATATTTTCAAATCAAAACTTGTTTTGTTCCTTAATATTGGGATAGAATAAATAGTAATTTTTACTTAATAATCCAGCTGAAAAAATACTTCACAAAAAGGGTATGAAATATGTAGAGTACAATATGTGCTGTAATTTTCCATATTAGAGTGGCTTTATTTGAATAGAGTGGTTTGATTTAAATAGAGTGTCTTTATTAAACAGTGGCTTGATTTAACGAGAGTGGCTCGATTTAAATAGAGTGGCTTGATTAAACAGTGGCTTGATTTAATGAGAGTGGCTCAATTTAAATAGCATGGCTTGATTTAACTAGAGTTGCTTAATTTAAATAGAGTCACTTGAATTAAATAAAGCAGCTTGATTTAAATAGAGTGGCTTGATTTAACTAGAGCTTCTTGATTTAACTAGAGTGACTTGATTTAACGAGAGTGGCTTGATTTAAATAGAGTGGCTCGATTTAAATAGAATTGCTTGATTTAACTAGAGTTGCTTAATTTAAATAGACTGACTTGAATTCAATAAAGCAGGTTGATTTAAATAGAGTGGCTTGATTTAACTAGAGTTTCTTGATTTAATGAGAGTGGCTTGATAAATAGAGTGGCTTGATTTAAATATAGTGGCTTGATTTAACTAGAATGGCTTGACTTAAATAGAGTGGATTGATTTAAATAGAGTGACTTAATTTAAATAGAGTGGCTTGATTTAAATAGAGTGGCTTGATTTAACTAGAATAGCTTGACTTAAATAGAGTGACTTGATTTAAATAGAGTGACTTAAACAGAGTGGCCTGATAAATAGAGTGGCTTGATTTAAATAGAATGGCTTGATTTAAACAGAGTGGATTGATTTAAATAGAGTGACTTGATTTAAAATGAGGCACAACCAAGAATATCTCATCATCTGAATTTGGTACTGATTCTTGATCACCAAAATACTGTATATGTTTAAAAGAAATTTTAAAGTATATAATTAAATTTTTAGAGAATCCTGTCAAATGGTTAGAAAGAGAACCTGATGTGGATTGCAAGAATTATGAAAGAAAATTCTGTTTGGATCCAATAATAAAGATACACAACAAAAATACTTACAGATCTAATCCACCAATCCTTAGGGAAATGAGAAATGCTTTCCATAAATGTCTGATTTTCTTCCCACTCTTTTTGCCACTTTTTATGACTGTACTCTGGCTGACGCATTATAACTCTACGCAAAATGGCCTGATTTTCTTTTGTTACCCTAAGTAGTTCACGTTGTCGTTTTTCTCTATTTAAGCTGCAAAGAGAAAAATTTCTTTGCTTATTTTCAAATGTTACTAAACTAGGAAAAATATATGTAGGTAATATCATAGAACAACCAAAACTAAGTTACCCAAGCAAATGATATCTATCTTTAACTTTGACAATGAATCAAGAAATAAATGTTTTATATTATGGATTGAAACATTTGAAGTTCTGTTATTTTGATGGAAAAGTATTGAAGGATAGCAATTTATATTTAGAATATGACACTAAAATACATTTTCTAACAACAAATATGAAAAAGTATTTGTGAAAGTTGCACTTTTTATGTACATATACATACAAGAAAAATAAGAAGTAGAAACCCATGTCGTTCAGGGACAATTTACTTGTTTACAATGGCCTTAAATGGTTAACATTGGGATGCTCCCTGTTAAGACTTTATGAAAACTGACCCAACAGCACATGGGGAATAGTTGTTTTAATTGCATTCTAATTCTTCCTTAATTTTAATGGGACCATTTTTAAAATGGCAGATTAGTATCACTGCTACAAATTTAAATGGCATTAATTGTTACCAGGATGGATGACCCCTGCCAAGTTTGGTAAGAATGTTCACGAAGTTTACAAATAAGATTTTAAAGTCTGTGTTACTGTCTATAATAATGAGTATGTGATGGCAGACTGGTATCAACTGGATACATATGGAAGGCTTTAAATCTCCAATTGGTATAAACTGTATGAATACGGATGGCTTTAAATCTCCAATTGAATCTCCAATTGGTATAAACCTGTATGAATATGGAAGGCATTAAATCTCAGATTGTTATCAACCATATGGATAAGGAAGGCTTTAAATCTCAGATTGCTATCAACCATATGGATATATGGAATGCTTTAAATCTCAGACTGGTATCAACTGTACGGATATGAAAGGCTTTAAATCTCATATTGTAATCAACTGTATGGATATGGAAGGCTTTAAATCTCAGATTGGTATCAACTGTATGGATACGAAAGGCTTTAAATCTCATATTGGAATCAACTATATCGATATGGAAGGCTTTAAATCTCATATTGCAATCAACTATGGATATGGAAGGCTTTAAATCTCACATTGGTATCCACTGTATAAACATAGAAGGCTTTAAATCTCATATTGGAATCAACTATATCGATATGGAAGGCTTTAAATCTCATATTGGAATCAACTATGGATATGGAAGGCTTTAAATCTCACATTGGTATCAGCTGTATAAATATAGAATGCTTTAAATCTCATATTGGAATCAACTATATGGATATGGAAGGCTTTAAATCTCATATTGGTATCAAGAGGATAAATATGGAATGCTTTAAATCTCAGACTGGTTTCACCTGGCTGGATATGGAAGGCTTGAAATCTCATTTTGATAAGAACTGTATGAATATGGAAGGCTTTAAATCTCAGATTGCTATCAACTGGCTGGATATGAAAGGCTTGAAATTTCATTTTGATATGAAATGCATGAATATGGAAGGCTTTAAATTTGAATCAACTGTATGGATATGGAAGGCTTGAAATCTCAGATATATGTTAAGTTTTCACTATAATTCTTTTGGGAGCAACAAAGTATACTGTATAATGAGGTACATTATACTGAAGTTGGTTTAATGATAAAGCTAGGATCCTTAACCACACCCATTTTACTGGATGTATGGTGCTGTACTGAGGCATTTTTATAGGGAGGGATATCTGTACAATTTTATTTTAACCTCATTTTTTTGCTCTGTAAATACACCTTCATTTAACAGTAATTTATACAATGTTCAATGATAGAAATAATCTTGAACTGACTTTACTAATCACATCACTGAAAGAAAGACAGACCTAAAAATAGATGAAAGACAGACCTTTTATATTCATATTCATTTCTGTTATCCACTCGACCTCTTGTTCTCATGACATACGACATTTTCTCCAGTAGAATTCTGTTGTCCCTTTCTACTGTCGCCAGTCTCTCTTCTTCCAGCTAAAAGGAAAAAAAAATTGAATAAACATCTGATGTTCCTTACATGACTATTATTAATCATTTTGTATGATTTCGTAAGTCTATCATTATAGAAATTGTGTGTTTTTTATTTGATTTTTATCTTAGAGTTGAAATTACTCAGACATGATTTATGAGGCATTGTAATTTTGTTTCTTTATTTGTTTGTGTCTTTTAAAACTTCCTTTTTCACTTGCTTTAACTGCCATGGGCAAAATGAATATAAACATCCAACAATTGTTTTGTTTTTCTTAAACTGAAGACAACTGGATATAAATTATTGATTAAAAATAAGCAATGTCAGTTGTCTCTTTTATTTAGCTTACCTGATGGTAATGTCAGAGAGCTTATGGTATGGCTCTGAATCCGTTGTGTCATTCTGTCATGTGTCATTTGTCATCTCTCATGTGTCATCTGTTGTCCATTGTGTCATTTGTCATCTGTCATGTATCACTTGTCATCTGTCATGTGTCAATTGTTGTCCATCATGCATCGATAAAATGTTACTACATAGATATATATATATATATATATATATATATATATATATATATATATATATACTGTCTGTTGACAATGTTACCACTCTTGAGGCAATATTTATGATCCAATTTAAATTAAACTTGGAATATGGGTTTATATCATCAATACTCAGATGAATTCAGTAATGAGTGAGATCCATACATATTAACAATGTTACCCTGCACATGAATGACAGAGTTTGTTACCTTTCTGATGGCCATATTTCTAATTTTATTTTGATCAAACTTGGAATATATGTTCATAACAGTAAGATCTCAGATGAGGTCAGTAATGAGTGAGATTCACATACTAATGAGGTGTGTTTACATCTGATTACACTTGTCTAAAAATTTTTAGAAGTCGTCTACTTCAGAGATAAAATGTGCTATTTATTATGGATTTTGTTGTGCTGAAGTCAGATATGACAATTAAAATAACTGATTGGCAAGTGTTTCCAAGATATTTAAGTTTTTACATTTTATGTCTACGTATATTGTGTATATAGTAGAGTTTTAATCATAAATTGTAAACCTAGGTCTTTTCATGTCTTTATGGTTGCTTTACAAGATAATATTTCACCTGTCCTGTTTATGTAACACTTAAAAAAAACAGCAGATGGGTTATATAAATAAAATTTATTATGAAACAAAAGGCAAAAACTATTATGTATATAAAAGTACATAGTTTAGTCCTTATTCAGTGTCTACTCAGTGCTTCTTGGCTTGTCTCTTGTATTCATTAAATGGAACATCTCTTGTCACTGTCTAACAATAGTCTGCAAGCACTGATGGGTTCCATTTGCCCTGATAGCATTTCTCCATTGCTGCAATGTCCTGGTGAAATTGCTCACCATGCTGGATTATGAACGATGTTGAAGGCTGCCATCACACCATCAATGTTGTTGCAGGCTACAAGATCACCTTCCATGAAGAAGAATGGGACAAGATCCTTTGGATGGTCGCGGAACATGGAAACCCTAACATCACCTGCCAGGAGATTCCACTGCTGTAGTCTGGAGCCCAACAGTTCTGCCTTACTCTTGGATAGTTCCAAATCCCTGACATGGTTATTCAGTTCACCTTGTAAGTGTTAGGAGATGTGGTTCAGAGGAGGAGGATTGAAGAAAATATGGGTCAAATGACATTGATGTGAACCAAGTTTCATCCTCTTCCTCCTCCTTGTCTGACTCAAGTGAGAATGATTCTGGTGCATCAGGAACCAGCAGTCCTTCTCTGTGGGGTGCTTGGCATATAGCTGATGGAATCTTTGGATAATGGACAGTCCACTTTTTCTTCTTTCACACCTTTCCCAAATGGAGGCACCATGCAGAAGTAACAATTGCAGATATGATCTTTTGGCTCTCTCCAAATTATTGGCATTGCAGAAGGCATAGATTTTCCTTTTCCTGTTCAACCAATGCGAAGATTTGTTGTACAAGTGTTGCAGCATATATGTGGGGCCCACCTCTTGTCCTGATCTCCAATTTTGAAGCCAATATAAAGGTGATAGGCTTTCTTAACCATAGTGGTTATACTGTTATACTGCGCTTTTGTGATGCAAAAGTCACTTCACCACAAACATAACAGAAGTTATCTGCATTGTTCACACAAGTACGAGGCATCTGTGCTCACTTTGGCTAAGCAGAAATGTGTCCTTTGCAAAATCAAACACTAAAAAATAAGAGAGCATGATACTGTATGATTTCTAGAGCTACTGGTAATATAGGGCAATTTGTTCAACAGAGTGAAGTAAGCTAAGTTATGATTGCATCATCCATGACTTCTAGTAATAACATGATGCAATTCATATCATGTATGATGCAATACCAGCTTCTGATTGCATCATTCATTGTTTTGCATAAAGGCAGGTACTGTCCAAACCCAGTCATGGATTTATTCATAGATCCAGTCAAAGATGTATTTTAGTCCTTTCTGGTTTAAGTTGCGATCCCTTCCATTTATAACTCACTTATCCTCTGCCATTCCCAAGTCAAGGGTCGTATATACTGACCCAGTAACCTATCTTTAAAACTAGAGCCAATCAACAATTTTAAGCATCATTTTCATTCTCAGTGACCCAGAATTAGTAAAGTTTGACTATTATTTTGGAAGCATTTTGGCTGTAGACCATTGTTATCTGAACTTGTTGCCCCTATGAAGCCCTATTTCTGATCCTCTTTTGATCAAACCTGCACCACTGACTTATATCATGAAGATCTTGGATGAATTCAGTAATGAGCAGTATCCATGCATATTAATGTCTCAGAGGTAATCTTGCATCTGACTGACTTTGCTATCATTCTGGAGGACCTATTTATATTCTGACTTTGACCAAACCTGTAATATATGCTTAAATTATCATATTATGATCTCTGACAAGTTCAAAAATATGTGAGATCAACAACACATATTATTCTGAGGAGATATTGCATTTGACTGACCGAGTCTGTTATCCCTCTAGAAGCCACATTTCTGGTCCGATTTTCATCAAACTGATACCTAAATTTTGTATCATCAAGATCTTGGATGAGTATGATAATGAGTGAGATCCATGGATGAGTTAGACAATGAGTAAGCTCCATGGATGAGTTTGACAATGAGTGAGATCTATGGGTGAGTTAGACAATGAGTAAGATCCATGGATGACTTAGACAATGAGTGAGATCCATGGATGAGTTAGACAATGAGTAAGATCCATGGGTGAGTTAGACAATGAGTAAGATCCATGGATGAGTTAGACAATGAGTGAGATCCATGGATGAGTTAGACAATGAGTAAGATCCATGGATGAGTTAGACAATGAGTGAGATCCATGGATGAATTAGATAATGAGTGACAGCAATGCATATGAATGAGATGATCTTACACCTGATCTTGTTACAATTCTAGAGTATATAATTCTGATCTGATTTTATCAAAATTGGAATATATGTTTATATCATCAAGATCTCTGAAAAAAATTAGTAAGCAGATAGATTCTTGCATATTAATGAGGTCATCTTGCATCTAACTGGCTGAAGTTGTTACCATTCTAGAGGCCATATTTCTGAACAATTTTGAACAAACTTTGAATTTATGCTTATATTAATCAAATTTTGTATAAGTTCTATAATGAGTGAGATGAATTGATATTAATAAGTTGATATGGCATCTGACTGGTTGGGCTTGTTAACATCTGAAAGCCATTATTTCTGATCTCATTTTGATCAAACTTTATATAGTGGCTTATATCATTCTGATCTTGGATGGGCTCAATGAGTGAGATCAACACATATTAATGGTGTAATCTTTTATCTGTTCTATTGATCTTCTGAGTTTGTTACCACTTTGGAAGCCATATTTATATCCAACTGTGATCAAACTTGGAATATATGATTCTATCAAGTACTTGGACTGCTTGAATGAAGACTGACATCCATTCATATTCATGTGCATGTGATTGGCTGAACTTCTTACCACTCTGCAAGCCAAGATTTTGATCTTGTTTTGATCAAGCTTGGAATATCTGCAGTTTCTAAAGTTAGTGGGATAAATGCATATTAAATGAAGTAATCTTCATCTAAATGGCTGAACTGGGTACCACTTCTGAAGTCATAGTTTAGTCTGTAGGGTTTATCGTCATCAAGATCATGGAGGACTTCAGTTATCAACGAGAGACTGTAGACATTAATTATGCTTTTATCAATATAAATAATTGTCATCAGGAAATTATAAAATATGTAAAATCAACATGCTATACAATGTGGGATAAGAGTTTAGGATATGCAATCAAAATACAACATTAACCTGCTTGAAATGGCCAAGTGTTAAGTTATGTATCCAGTTGAGCAATATCAACCCCACTTGGATTTCTTGTTCCACATTAAGCATGTTCCTTTGAATACAGCTCTTAAAGTAATGTAAAGAGTGACAGAGAAAACAATAGGCCACATTAAATAAAATTAAAATAAGGTTCAAATTGTTGTTAGATGCTTTATTGCTAGATACTGTGGGAGATGAAAATTAGTATCTCACATTGCTCCTGATAATACTATCATAATGAAAATTAGGCAATTATTCAAACTGCCAAATTATCTAATTATCAAAGTTGTAGAGATTACACTAAGTTATATAGCAAATAATTATTTACTTTAAAATTGGGACTTTTACCTGCTGTTTATTGACGGTGACTGACACAAACCTTGTCCCATTTTTCTTGTATGAAAATATGCAAAGGTTTTGTAAACTTTCTGCAAGGTGCATCAATATGCATGCTAGTTGATCTTGGAACAATATGATCACAACAGTGGTAGGCCATACAAATATAGATATTATTTTATTATTTTTTTATTATAATTACATAACAATATTTTTTCCTTTATAACAAGATCAGATGAAATAAATACTGGGATAAACGTAGTGGTTCTCATTTTATCATTATTCAGGGAAGCCATAGCAGGATAATGTGAGATCACTATATACTGGAGTACATTATATGGAACTATGCAATTCCACCAGTACAATGAGATTCATGACTCTGTGCAGGTCTTTCCATAAACACTGTTGACTGGGTAATTTACCTGCCAAGGTCTGCCAAAGCAACCAGTTACTTTTTGATTTTCCTGCACCCACATAGCCAGATCGTCCCACCTACTACTGTATCCCTGTAACTTTAAAACCTTTACTGGCTACTTCCAGTTTTATGGGTTGTTTTGTATAACCATGGACCATGTCATACTGAAGCACGAATGACCACTGGGTGTCATTGTTGTGTAAAACATTATAATGAGGTGCTTGATAGCTCAGGACAGCTGTATATAATATTTACTTTGTCTAACAATACTTAGGTACATTATATTGAGGGACAGCTGTAAATAATATTTACTTGTGTATAACAATACTTAGGTACATTATACTGAGGGACAGCTCTATATAATATTTACTTGTGTATAACAATACTTAGGTACATTGTATTGAGGGACAGCTGTATATTATATTTATTTTTAGGTACATTGTATTGAGGGACAGCTGTATATTATATTTACTTGTGTATAACAATACTTAGGTACATTATATTGAGGGACAGCTGTGTATTATATTTACTTGTGTATAACATGACTGAGGCCCTTTATAGTGAAGGAATATTGCATATCAAATTTTGTTTTGTATAGCACTATACAGAGGTGCTTCATTATGGCAGACAATCATATTTACTTGTTTATATCATTATGCTGAGGTATTTTATAGAGTGACAAGTGCATATTATATTACTATTGTATATCATTTTTCTGTGGTACTTTATTGTCAGAGACCATTGTGTATCATTTTTACTTAGGTATAACTTTAACCTGAGGTACTTTATAGTGGGGGACCACTGTGTATCATATTTACTTTGGTATAACATTAACCTGTGGTACATTATAATGGGTACCATTGTACATCATATTTACTTTGGTATAACATTAACCTGAGGTACTTTATAGTAGGGGCCATTGTATATCATATATAAATCTTTAATGCTATATCAAGGTCCTTAAAGGGATAACCACTGTACATGATATTTACTTGTGTAAAACACATTCCCAACTGTGAACAGCACCAACTGAGAGCTGCCATTACATTCTACAATGTCCATGTGAACAGCACAGATCCAGATGTGCCATTGCATCTACTCCAGGGGTCTCAAACTCAAACCACCATGTCGAGGGCCGCGTGTGGGCATTTTCGATGGCCCAAGGACCACACCACTATCTCTCATGAAACTTTGTGAGACCAATAATTTTGCAGGCTATAGGATACAGCAAGTTGCATGTTGGAGACCCCTGATCTACACTGTACATGTTAACAGTACAGACCCATGAGACCCCTGATCTACACTGTACATGTTAACAGTACAGACCCATAAGACCCCTGATCTACACTGTACATGTTAACAGTACAGACCCATGAGACCCCTGATCTACACTGTACATGTTAACAGTACAGACCCACGAGACCCCTGATCTACACTGTGCATGTTAACAGTACAGACCCATGAGACCCCTGATCTACACTGTACATGTTAACAGTACAGACCCATAAGACCCCTGAACTACACTGTACATGTTAACAGTACAGACCCATAAGACCCCTGATCTACACTGTACATGTTAACAGTACAGACCCAGGTATGCCATTGTATTTTACACTGTGAACAGCATAGATTTAGATCTACCACTGCATACATTATCCATGTTAATAGCATAGATTTAGATCTACCACTGCATACATTGTCCATGTTAATAGCATAGATTTAGATCTACCACTGCATACATTGTCCATGTTAATAGCATTACTAAGGCCAAGATCTTTGATTTCATCTATACTGTCCATATGAACAGAACAGACTCAAATCAGCAATTTGCATTTACACAGTCCATGTTAACAGTAAAGACCTAGATCTGCCATCACATCTGCAATGTCCATGTTAAAAGCAAAGACCCAGATCTGCCATAACATATACACACACTGTCCATACTACTCGTAAGTTCAACTTAACTGTGTAAACCCTGAGCTGCCTGCACATTGTGACAGCAAATATAGATCTAGGAATTTTATGTTGCATACATGTCCAATATGCATGTGTAAATAGACATTCAGGGTTTATTATAGAACTGAAAATTTAGGAGATTTCCTCTGCATTTGAAAAATAGGGGAGGGGGTGGAGTTTCTAAACATAAGAAATTTATGGAAGTAAACAATGGGAGGGTTTGCAAATATTATACAGGATTTTCGAAAATTCGGTCAAGTTCCTAGCTTGATTTTGTTTTCAAAGTAAGTGTAATTCCCACATGCACACATTTAGGAATAGACCCAGCTGTTTTGTTCAGGCAAAAGGATTCATGGGATATTTTCTATGATAACAAACTGACAGGAAATCAATTATACAAAACATCAGGCCTTGATAACGCTGGTACTCGACACCCCTGAGATTACTAATGCAGCTTTGTAAATGTCTTTCAACTGGTTTATCTGTAGTAAAAATAAGGGGACACCAAGTGTTATTTGAAGAAGTGAAATTGTGTTGTTTGAAAATTTGTATCCACACATGAAGCATAAAAATGGCACCTATCTCTTTAAACACCATAAATAAATTAAAAAGAGGCAAATATAGATAGATAATCAGTCTAAAAAATTTAAATAATTAATCAGTCAATTTATTAATTCATCCATTTCTTTCCTGCAAATTCTTTTCTTTTTATTTAATGCATGCATACTGAGTCCTGACTGCCTCAACCTTGATGTTACAGTACCCATCAAATAATGGAAACTTGATCGCAGCTAACTGTGTCTCAACAGCTTTACCAGTCTTAAAAATTCTGCAGTACCAGTTGTATGGTCGGAATATTTTCTGTGGCTTGTCAAAATTGAACCATCTAATTTTGCTATTAAGTGCTGGAAATTGTTCAAACTTGGATGATGGATCATTAATCTTCCTCTAAATGAAAGAGACTTGATTAGTAAGCCATAAGAAGCTTCCTCAAACCTGGCATCTTGATGAGTTCACTAGGAGAAAATACTGAATCCTATTTCCAAAGAAATCTGTAGAGATTTGAAAATTCTATGCAGCAAATTTTTCAAAATAAACATTTTTTCAGGACTTCTAATTTGCAGTTTTCTTAAAAAAGACCAAGTCCAAAAGAGCCTAATTCTGCACCAAGAAAAAAAAGCAAATAATTCCATAAATTAAGAAAATTTCAGCTGTGGCACTTTTATGTGGTTCTTGTATCAATTACTGAATTTTTCCACAACAGTTGGATTTATGATTTCAACCAAAACTGATCAAAGTAAATTGTAGTGGAATAAATTACTCATTTCAGTGAAAGCAACCATTATGCCACTCAATCAATCAGAACAGCATTTCAGAAACTCATAGTTGTGTTAAACATGATGGTTGCACCATTAATTTAAATCTACAAGGACTTTCCATTACAAAGCTCAATGTCAGTCTTTATGATCACAAAAAAAAAATCAATAACCCATTCTATCAAGGGGATCATATTCCAGACATTTTGCAATAGGGAGAGTGATTTAGACTAACTTTAAATGAACATGTCCAATCAAGTTGTGTTCACTACACTGCTTACATGTATATCTAGAAGATAATAGACTGTGAAATCAGCACTAAATAATCAGAGAAATGTAATTATGTTAACTGGCCTATTACTAGAGTACAGTCTAACCACTCACCAAGTCTTTAGCATTACAAACACTCCATATAAATTCAAAGTATTTTATTTTAACAATTACCCCAAAATGGTGTTGATTTTCTGTATACACTGTATATACTAAACGTTGTATGCATTGGTTGAAAAATGCTAAGTTATGACCATACAATTTTGTATGCGATAATTAATGGCAGTCAACTAGGGGATAGACATTAGAAACTAAAGTCTGACAAACTGTGAGAGTGTGTAATTTTGCAATGCCTTTCATGCGCACTAGCAAAATATTGGTCAGTGGTCCATAAGTATGTGTCAGCATATATTAGAATTTGACTGACATAAGGCATCATGCTAACTTCAGGTGTATACTGCAATTAAGATATACAGCAAAGTCAACCAATTAAGACCACTGTTCAGACTTGGAAAGATGTGGTCTGAAAGGAATAACTAAATCCCCAAACTTTATTTATATAAAACCATCTGTGAGAGAATTATTGCCTATCCAAAACATTAATGGACTGCTACCAATCCAGTCTCACAAAAATTGTGGTTTGTTATGTAATGACACTTGTTGAAATAAGCTTATCAGATGAAGAAAACTTTTCTGCCTTAATCTTTAGATACCTGGACAGTTTATACAGTATATATAATATATAAATTTAAAAACTTCATTTTTTCTAATCATCAGTTGACAAATTTACCTTTAGTATATTTAGTGGACATTAGTGTTACAGAAAACAATATCATACCTGCCAACCTTCTAGTCAGTGTTACATGGGATTTATGAGACACAAAGTGTTTTATGTGGCCCCAAAAGGGGTCAGTGGTCCAAATAACTGATGTTGAATTAAGAAGAAGTTATCTATGCATATAAGCCTATAACAAGTAACTGAAATTCAAATTAAGAAAATAATGAAATTAATGTTTTCTTGGAGGCATTTGACACACTTCCAAACAAAGCTGGTAGACTTAGCAGTGTCATATCACACACACACACACACACACACACACACACACAGAGTCAAAGCAAAACAGATGTTAAATAAATATACACAAAGTTGAAGAAAGATGTCAATAACTTTTTGCGTAAGATTAATGAAAATCATGTTTTAATAAACATGCCCACATTGGGAATCAAAGGACATACTGTGTTTCACATAACACTAGCAGGTCCATTATATGCTAATTAGTTGGCCTGGTGATCTTGGTTCTGGAGATTGTCAGTTGGAAGATGTCACTTGTCAGATCTTTGAGGGTAAGTGCAATTACCAAATAAATGGGACTGTACAAATGTGTTTATAATCTGTAGGTGGTTTTATTTGAAGTGGTTACAAAGTGAGGCTATAATCATTTCAGTTCAGTTCATTTTGTAAGTTAATCAAATTTCAGTATGTAATGATATCCTTCATAACCAGCATCTTAACTTCAATGTTGAGACATGTATCTATCAACATTAGTCTAAAACAATGGTCTTTGAAACATTCATGATTTTCTTTTATTCCTTCATACCAGAAAACTTACAAATCTTGCGTGATGTTAGATAATGTAGTGTGACATTAGCATTGTGATGTGTAAACTTCTACACATTTTGTTTGATGTATGATAAGTAGTGTGACTGTAGCTTTGTGATGTGTAAACTACTACACATTTTGTTTGGTGCATGATAATGTAGTGTGACTGTAGCTTTGTGATGTGTAAACTTCTACACATTTTGTGTGATGTATGATAATGTAGTGTGACTGTAGCTTGGTGATGTGTAAACTGCTACAAATCTTGTGTGATGTTTGATAATGCAATGTGACCATAGCTTTGTGATGTTCAATTGATATTCACTCAGTGAGATGCATGATTCTGTAATGTGGTTAGTTGAGTCATGTGCTGCTACTTGTCCTGCTAGATGTATGATTACTGTAATGTTAAAACTGACACTCGTCTTGCAGGCTGTATGATACTACAGTGTGACTACAGCTGTGATCTTTAAACTGATACACATCTTCCAGACTGTTTAATATTACAGTGTGACTATAGCTTTGTGAGGTTAAAACTGATACCCATTTTGCAGGCTGGATGATACTGTAATATGACTAGCTTTGTCATTTTTTCTTTCTGTACACTCATCCTGACCAACCAAGCACATGTTAGGGTGAGTAGATAAGTACAGTAGTTCTTTCTAGTCCTGGATTCTAAAGTGTCCTCCATCACTTACAGCACAATTTGCCATTGTCTAAGCTATCACATGTACTCAATACCAACTTTAACACTTGTTCTAAAACTGACACAAATTGAATATACTGAAGTTTCAAAAAATTAATCTATGAAAATCACCCTTCTTGCACCAATTATTCCTGTTTAAATGAATTTGCTGAGTACTAATTAGTCTCCCATTAACCATCAGTTAATTCCTGTTCAAATGACTATGCTGTGAAGTAATTAGTCACCCTTTATGCATCAATTATTCTTGTTCATTTGACTATGCTGTGTAGTAATTAGTCACCCTTTATGCACCAATTATTCCTGTTCATATGACTTTGCTGTGAAGTAATTAGTCACCCTTTATGCACTAATTATTCCTGTTCATATGACTTTACTGTGAAGTAATTAGTCACCCTTTATGCACCAATTATTCCTGTTCATATGACTATCCTGTGAAATAATTAGTCACCTTTTATGACCTAATTATTCCTGTTCATATGACTATGCTGTGAAGTAATTAGTCTCCCTTTATGCACCAATTATTCCTGTTCATATGCCTATGCTGTAAAGTAATTATTCTCCCTATATGCACCAATTATTCCTGTTTATATGACTATGCTGTGAAGTAATTAGTCTCCCTTTATGCACCAATTATTCCTGTTCATATGACTATGCTGTGAAGTAATTAGTCTCCCTTTATGCACCAATTCTTTATGTTCATGTGACTATGCTGTGTAGTAATTAGTCATCCTTTATGCACCAATTCTTTATGTTCATGTGACCATGGTAGCACTCTACAGTTTCGTATTTTGCATAGGGAGGGTTAGAATTTTAAAGAAAGAGAATTTCCCCGGGTTTCCTCACTGGTCATACTGGCTATTTAAAATAGACCTTGTTATATCTTAGCTATTGTTCAAATAACCTTTAATTCCCTTTATTTTGGTGTATTACTGATGGGAGTAATTTGGGTTATAAAGTATACAGCTTGGTCTTACTCCAGATGTGCACCTTTCAAAAAAGTGCTAGCTCCACTTGGTCATTTTCACTTCCTGAACTTCAGAGGTAAATTGTAAAAACAAGAGCCAATAACTTCTTTTACATTTTATATATTTGGTAATTCATTCATTGCACTTGCACAATCTGGTATTGTCTAGTCTGGCAAAATTCATTTTCCCTATTTTAATAGCTGCTAAGGATAGTGTACTTTAGACTAATTCAGGCTGTTTTTTGAGCACAAGGGAGCAGTTATTTTAATTAGCAGTATGCATAGATCATGTACAATTTCCAAAAGTACAATATCCAAAGAAACGTCAGCCACATTACATCAAAGTAGCATACAGGTATGCCAACATTCTCTCCACTGTGCATGTTTTAAATGCAAACAACTTCACCTTACATACATCACCCTCTCAAAAGTATATAATAACTGGTGAGCGCCCCCTATGCAGTGTAGTAATTAGTCTCCCTTTATGCACCAATTCTTGATGTTCATATGACTATGCTGTGCAAATTTTGGGGTTCATGACTCAAGTTTTGGATGGAGCTTGAAAAAGTTCATTCTTATGGACATTACACTGAAACCTGTTAATAAAGGGCTGACTATGTAAAGGACATTTAAAGACAAAGAAATGTGTCCTGTATGGACAGGTCTTCTATCTATACAGATAAAATTTGTATTTTAAGATACTATAACAGGTTAACATGATGTTCTTAATGAATAGTGTCCTTTACAGTGAGGTGTCTACTAAGGCAGATTTAATTATAATTGTTCAACATTCTTACCTGTAGTTTTTTCAACTTCAAATGAAGGTGCATGTAAGTGGCAGGAGCTCTGGTGTCCACCATGGGTTTTGCTTCCCTCAACTGAAATAAATAAATAAATAGTAATTATTCATGTAAATTATCAAAAACTAATCAGCAATACAGTGTTTCAGGATAATAATACTGTTCAGTGAAATACTGAAAGAGCCCCATGTTACATCAATACAGTTTTTCATGACTATAACACTATTCAGTTAACTATGAAAGAGTACCATATTCTATCATTACAGTGTTTCATGAATATAACACTGTTCAATTTAGCTATAAAAGAGTATCATGTTCTATCAATACAGTGTTTCATGACTACAGTGTATTACAATCTTCAGTTTAGCTTTGAATGAGTACTGTGTTCTATCAATAGTGTTTTATGAATATAATGGTACAGTTTAGCTATCAATGAGTACCGTGTTCTATCAGTACAATGTTCATGAATATAACACTGTTCAGTGTAGCTATGAAGGAGTACTATGTTCTATCATTAGTGTGTTTCATATATATAAATCTGTTCATACAATATGATTGTCAAGCTTTATGGCTTTAGGAACCCTTTAATAAGTAAAATGTCTTATTATTAAGACACAAGTTTTATTTCACAATTTTGCATGTAATCATGTAATAAAACATTTCAAAACTAGAGATTTTTCTGGGGCTGTTCAGGGGATGAACTTTGGCCTTGTTCCCTTTGCTAACAACTGTAGATTTTTCTCAAATTGGGTGTGAAAATTCCCTTTCTGAACTTTTACAAAATCTGATGCAATTTGCCAAGAAAATAAGTGTGATAAGTGTATCAAGGGATTTAATGAATCAGAGTATCCTAGGCTACTGAATTACTTAAATGTTCAATAATCTGTACTTTATAAATAGTTTATATTATCATTCTGTGAAAAAACTCAGAATTTTCCTGACCTTTTATACATTTAACAATTCCCAATTCCATTAACCCATGACCCCATTTTGAAAATGGTAGAAAAATCCCTGACTATAACAACAGCACATTCTTGTTGTATCTTATAATTTCAGAAAATTCAATGAGTCGTGCAAAATTAAGAAATTGTAAACCCTGAGTCAGTAGCTCTAGCACTGTAATTGTCAACCAATCACATTCATTTGCCAAATTTCAGTGCAAAAATGAATGAAATGACAGCTCAAAGTAAGGCTGACCCTGGGGTCAAATGGTATCTACAGGAAGTGGCATAATTTATAATGTCATTTGGGGAGTAGTTTGAAATTTTAAACTGACAGTAGTTAACTATGTAACAGATGCCCTTATCTGAGAACTGAATAATACTCACAACTGTGGTTAACAACTTCCAAATATAATTGACTCAATTGCAGTTACTATTAAAATATGGACTATAATTACAATTACTCACTTTGGAAAAAGGCAATTGGTTATGGAATGTAATTTTATTAATTATGTTTGATAATATCTTTACAATTCATATATACATTTTAAGAGTGACCAAGTAACATTTATGTCAAGACTAAGTATCACAGTTTGAAGAAATGTACATTCATATACTCCTAATTAAAGATACTTTTTATTACAATACACATTTAGCTACTCATTATATTATATTCATTCTTCAGACTTTGCTGACCATATAAGATGTGGTACCGAAGAAATACTGACAGACGCTGAATATTCTTTTAATTCGAGATTTGAATCATCAAGTCTAAGAATACAAATTTGTGTTATCTTTTATTCAAAGCAAATGTGATGTTGTTATTAGGCTAAAAAAAATGTGTGTTTGTTGTAAAAGTTAACTTTTATTGTTGTTTTAATTACTTTTTTATCCATCTCATGTTAATTCATGTCACAGGATCTAATCTAAAATTACAGATTTGGGTGTGAAAAATGGGACATGGTTAGTATCAATTTCTTTTGCATAATTAATAAAAAGTTTTAGGGTTGGGGCTATTACAAATGGGCAGGTTCGCTTGCCAGAACAACACATATTTTTCCATTGGTTCAATTTATTTTCAAGTGTAAATATTTGGACTTGAAATTTTGATCACAATGAGCATTTATCTCCTAAACCTCAATACATGCTGAAATAAAAGAAGTCTCATGAGGTCATTTGTAAAAGAGAAGTCCTAAAATCTGTGTATAAAATGCCAAAACTCTTCCAAAATGTAATAATTACATGGCACTCCATCTTGTCCTTCAGTTTCTAAAGAATTTTGTTCATCAAAATGAAGACAAGTTGCAAACAGAAAGTGATCTTGATTGAAGGGTTATTAATTTTACTGTAATAATTAAAATTTTAATTACTTGTAAAAAAATGCAATTATTGCTTGTGACTACTTCAAATACTAACAATCAATTACCAATGATTAAGATTACTAGTACTAATTACAATTATCCCAAGAGTGACAGGCCCAGACCTGGAGATGAATATAATTAATGAGTACAAATATTCCTTTTCTGACAGACCCATAACTGCAGATGGTAATGCTTACTAATTGTGATTTCCCCAGGTCTGAAACACCCTGATCTGCCATGAACACTCTGATGTTCTCTTAAAATCATATGTACAATGAACAGAAGAGACTCTAATTTGCAGATGCATATCTTGCAGCAGATCAGGATCTTTTCTCTTTGCAGATGAGTGAGATGAGTATTATTCATGGAACAACTCTGCATACTATCTGTCCTAATAACAGATGTGTAAGATGATTATTATTCAAGGATCAACCCAGTGTATTATCTGTCCTAATAACAGATGAGCAAGATGAGTATTATTCATAGATCAATCAACTATACTATCACCAAATAAACTATCCATCCTAATAACTGAAGAGCGAGATGTGTATTATTCAAAGATCAAGCCAATATCATATCCTAATAACAGATGAATGAGATGAGTATTATTCAAGGATCAACTCAGAATAATGTCTGCCTTAATAACAGATGAGTAAAATGTGTATTATTCAAGGATCAACCCAGTATCCTATGTGTCTTAAGAAATAATACAGATTCATATACAAAGGATTTCATTGCTAGTCCAGGAGATGATAAGAAATACTGATTGCTAAATCAAGTTGATCAATGTGGCATGAGAATGAGATGATGTGATATTCACATTTTTTTCCGAATTACTATTTTGATCAATGAGCATTTGCATCATTTTCCATTGCAATTATTTGTAATATAAAAACATTCTCTAGTTAAGAACAATAATAATTTTTGCTGAAATTGACAAAAGCAGCAGCCTCATAATTAATGCAGAATTCAATGAAATTAAAATTTCTAAAACTGACAAGGGTTACATGGGATAGAAATGAATGTAGCAACTGATTGATAAGGGGAGATAATCATGGTTTAAGATGACTGAAGAGGAAGCTGTAAGTTTTTATTTGGTGGTGTGTGGTGGTT
>JAECUM010018944.1:0-11278 GCA_016617855.1 Megalonaias nervosa
GTCTCTTTCCAAACGAGGCATCGTTCCCGGAACCTGAATTCGAGGACTCGTGCCTCCTATTATGCGCTGAATACAAGTATGCAATATGGATTAAACGTATACGTGCATACTATTATAAAGAAGCGGTAACTAGCAACACACTGTTATCCTTCTTTTTGTCTCGACTCAAATGTAGAATTAGAGCCGACTTTAGTAGATTAAATCTTGTTCACTTTATTGATAAATGGTGTTTAGCAGGACTATTTTGTTCCCTATATAATTTTGAGCTAGTAACTGATATTAGTCTATAGCAAAAATAATAACTTACCTTTCATAATTTTATCCATTTGCTTCCCATTAAATGTACATTTCCAAATGTTGAAGGTTACTTTTATTTTACACATAAGCACAAATTCACTTTTTCATGTTATTTCAACGTTGTTGTTAAAATATCACCCTTTACATTGCTCACATGTTCAGAGCTTTGCACGTGGAACGCTGGAGAAATCATGGGCTGCACGTGCTGTACTAGCACTTGTGTTACATTCACCGTTTATCACTTGTATATATGTTTTGTATTGACTTTCGAAATTTACTGTTTGTTGTTATATTTGGATTTGGGAATCTACTGTATTACATTTACATCTCTTGTTTGTTGTTATGTTTGATGTAAAGTTACAATTGTTAACATACATGTTCATGCTGGTTTACAGTTTTTATTCTGTATATATACCCAAATAAAATTTTATGAAAAACAAAAAAAAAAAAACATATGCATGTCACAATGTTTGCATCTCAAGGTGAAATACTAGAGAAGTAAATCTTAAATATTGATAGCTAATTGCTTCCGCGGAACGTTTCCTCCTGTGGACTTTCTATTCTTTTCTCCCCCTTTTTTCTCTTTTTCTGATTTTTTTTTTTTTGTTTTTTTTTTGAGGGGTGTGTGGGCACCGTACCCCTGGTTGCCGAAAAAAGAAAAAGGTTTCTATGTGTATGTGTATTGTCCCAAGGTTTGCTTGTGTTGTGTTGCGATTGGAAGAATTTTCAGCAATTTTTTTTTTTTTTTTTCGTATTCGTAGGTTTTTTCTAATTTTGATGTACCGAGGCTGGTTCCTCTCAGCTAGTGGGGGAAGTTCATCCCAGCAGAAAGACTTCTCTCTGTGTCGGATTCAATCCCCCAGTTTTATTTTAGTGATCTTTGCCAAGGATCTCCTACTCTCCTATGTGTGATATGTGTGTATTTGCAATATTGTTTGTATGCTATAGATTTTTGTGTTAGGATTGCTGTTGTTTCATATTCTCTTCTGGTTGTGTATCTTTTGTTTTAAAAGAAGTTTCTAATTTTTGTTTAAGTTTCTTTATTTAACACATTGATAAAAAGTAATAAATTCCGGAGAGTTTCATTTTGTAAATATAGCTTTAGAGTGAGAGATTTTTGTATCTATCCAAACTAAATGGTGGACTTTCGGACAGGTACTCCAGGGGAATCACAATAACCTCGACCCAAACCCAAATAGACATGTTTGCTTTTATTAATAATTATCCTAAAAATAAACACCTTCACGTAGAGAATATTTAAGCTATGTATCAGTTATTTACAGAATACAAAAATATAAATAATTCAGGTCAAGTAGGAAATGAACTTGATTTTTGGACAATGTTGGGTCCAAATACAATGTTACATTACAATAGCATATAATGAAATAATAATAAAAATCAAAGATAAACGAATAAACAAACAATGCAAATTAGATAGACATTATATCGCATTATCGGTGGAGTTATCTACCTACAATTTTTCCCATGTATGTTAGACCTCGCGTTCACTAGTTTAGCAACAATTCATTCATTTTTCTAGAGATGGAGTTTGAGGTTATAAGAAAAATCACATTTTAGTTGATACTTATATTCGTGATGGATTTCCGGTCCTATTATTTCCACATATGCGTCTATTCTTTTTTTTTTTTTTTTACAGAAATCACGATATTTACGAAACGTGCCCTCGACCAATAGCTAGTGAATTCGTTCCATCCCGATTAAGACATTCCGAAATCATTCTGAAAAAAAAAAAAAAAAAAAAAAAATATTGCTTAACGGCGAGATTTGAAGATAACTGAGGGTGGAGGCACGGAACGGTTTCTTAAGCTTTTCCTCCTAGGAATAATTGATGTGATTTCAATGTAATAAAACTGACCGAATACAGATGTTATCTAGATTTAATGAAGTTTGCTCAATACGAATATTATCTCAGCTGAATAAAGTTGACTGAAATCGGATGTTATCTCAATGGAATAAAGTGGACCCAAGTGAATACGGATGTCATCCCAATGTAATAAAGTTCATTGAATACCAATGTTATTTCATTGTAATATAGTTGATCGAATAACTTCATCTGACTCAAGAGTTAAGTACCTAGAAATTTCTCGACATTATGCATGTTTCTATCAAGTCAATATCATGCGATACTAGTTAATATACTGTGCGTATTCATTAACAGCGAGATTGATTATGCATAGATAATTACAAATCTAAAGATTTATTTTAATTAAAAGTGCCCATTTAAAATTGTATTGTTTTAACATCGGAATAAGCGCGATATTTTAAACTGAAAACTGATTAAATCTTGGTGAGAAAAAAATGTGAAAAGAAATCCGTGTTATTCCTTTTAATCAGTACATTCAAAAAGAGTTATCTTTTTATCAAAATACAGAAAGATCAAAGCGCAGCTGTCACGGAATTGTATAAATTCCTTTGTTATTTAGTAAATACATGTGCTCGGGTTTCGTTTTTTGTGTACAACGATACCCGAGGGTGATTTATGTATATTGTATAATATTTCGAAACAGTGAGTTCCGTTCATCCTATGCCGCACATGCGAAGTGCTTTCAATCGGAAAAACTGATATTCATCAAGCGCACAGATGATGTAGGGCTACATCGTCTGTGTATAAATACCTCACCGTAAGACGAAATCATTACATTACGGAAACGTCTTGTTAGTCAGCAGTCTACTTAAGGACTTGCAGATCTCCAGCTGTACATAGAGGTATGTGAGTTATTTATTAATTTGTTAGGTATATTATAGGTTATAGCTACTGTACTACCACGTTTATCTATGTATATTATCTATGTAGCTCCGGCTTGCGTGGTATAATGCAAATATTTTCTATTCTTGTATGTGACTTAACATGAGATTTATATTAGCAATACAGTTACATTTTATTAAGAAATGTTTAGTACAATAGGATTCTTATCGGACACAGGTAGGTTCCCTTCTGAACCTGTTTATTGCTTTGTAATGTTGTGCCGGTAGCCCATAGCAGCTGTAAAGCTGACCATAGTAGCCTTAGAGCTGACGACAGGGCTAGTTGAATAGCAGCCGTAGAGCTGATTGAACAGTGTCTTGGTGGTCGAGTAGCAGGTGATCGGACGTTACCGACCGATTGGTGGGCGCTGATTGCGTGATTGACAGGTGGTCGGTGATTACCTGTAACGCTGAGTGCTTGATTAACCAGTGTGACTGGTAGCCAAGTATTCTAGTGATGTAGTGTTTTTTGTAACTCCATGGATGTATTCTTTGAGCCGTGGGATAATTTTGGGGTTTATTATACCCACTGTTTTGGGGTCTGTAAAGATATATTGTATGATATCTGTCCCATTTTTACGTCGTTTTTGCTGTATGAGTAAAATACATCATTCTTTTCGTCGTGTGAAATTACTGTGAATCATTAACCTTGTCCTTGTACTATTCACGGTCATTTACTTGTAGTTACATTATTAGGTTCGTGTGGATTGTGTTTGTCCAATATTTGGATCTTGTTCACGCATGTATTAATCATAATTCCTTTTTCATTTGAGTCATTCATCAATAAACATTGTATTTGTATCAAAAATCATTAGTGTTTCGTTATAAATCCGACCCCAACCAAGTTATCTTGTTCCAGCAGCCTAGATAGTTAAACTCGTGTGCATGACGGGTGCATTTTAATGGAAATATAGTAAACGACGCCTAATTTCCGCTACATGCAGTTTTGTGAACGCCACTCCCAAGAGCGTTCTCTCATAATGTCCAATGTTCCACTGAGCTGTAGCATCAGGCAATATTCTCCATGGTTTCATACATATCTAATCTAATTTCGTATTTAAACTCTATTCTATTTATTTTAAAACCCACCTTGGTATCCACAGTGCAACACATCTTTTTATTTTACATGGGACTATCTCAGCCTGATCGATATTTTATTATACATACCCAACAAATTTGTATACCAGTCGAGCTTTAAGCATACCCACATTCGACCAGGAAGAAACAAAAACACGATCAGTTTAAGGCGTGTACGAGTACATAAAAACAGGTATACCTCACTATTTGACAGGAAAATAAAGGGAGAGCGTTCATAATGGCGACCGCTATAGCACACACAAAGGAGGAACCAGCTTGTCCCATTTGTTTGGGATTATTCAACGTACCAAAACAGCTACCGTGTGCCCATACATTCTGTCAGAGTTGTCTACAGTCCTACATAACAAGCAAGGCTACAGAACATGAGAAAAAGGGATACATTCAGTGTCCGGTATGTAGTAAAACAGCTGGCCATTTCAAACAGAATAAACCAACTAGTGAATGGGCGTCTCTTTTTCCAGCCGACACTGTGATACAATCAATGTTCCCCACGAAATCGAAAGTAGATCGTGTATGCGATGCTTGTAACTCTGAAGGCATCTCTGTCACAGCTACAGGCTTCTGTGCAGTATGCGAGGAAGCCATGTGCGGTGACTGTCTAAAATTTCACAGGAAACAGAAAATTTCAAAAACTCACACTATTCTTACAATTGAGGAGTTATTGAACAACCCACAAAATGTGATGAAATTTGCTGAAGGTTTTACATGCTTTGAACATGACGATGAAGATCTAAAATTCTACTGCAATATTCACAAGGTTGCCTGTTGTGGTATTTGTTATTTTGAAAGCCATAACATTTGTTCTAATGTGAAAAAGTTGAAGGAAGAACTCCCTGCTCTGCTTCATGAAACCAATCCAAGTGAAATCATTGAAGAGTTGAAGAAACTGGAAACTCACTTAAAAACATTTATAGATGCAAAGGAGTCTAGTGTTAATGATCTCGAGTCCCAAGTTAATGGACTGATTGATCAGATTAGAGACATGAGAAAGAAAATCAATACAGTTTTGGACGAATTAGAGATGAAAGTGAAGACAGAGGGAAGGAGAATCCACAAAGAAGTTGCTATTAGAATACAAGAAGAGAACCATCAATGTTTGTCACTGATTCACGCCATAAGAAATTCACAACTTCTGTGTGAAACAGTCCACAAATATGGAATGGATATACAAAAATTTCTGACTGCAGAAAAAATAAAATCACAACTACCTGTATATTACTCTCAGGTCAGAGAAAAATATGAGAGGACAGACACACTGACAGTGCATATGAAATTCACTCCACTGTTAGAATCTATTTTATCTCTCTCATCATCCGATGTTGGAAAACTTGTGACCATTACTAGCTCAACCCTTTCTATACCTGGTTTGATGAAACCAACAAAGGAATGCCAGTTTGAGAAAGTTGAAACATTCAATGTTAATATCAGTGTAGGTGAACCATGTTATAGTGGCATTACTATTCTCTCTAAGGACAGGATGATGCTTGTTGATAACAACAATAATCAGTGCATTCTTCTAAACAATTCACATCAAGTTGTTAAAAAATACAAACTCAAAGGACACCCTTGTGACATTTGTGTTGTGAGTGATGAGGAAGTGGCTGTATCTGTGTATGGGCAGAAACAAATACAGATTCTATCAGTCAGGGATGATGTCATCAGTCCAGTCAGAACAATAACAACCAAATATGGGTGCAATGGAATTGCAGCAGCTGGGAAGGGAGAGTTGGTTGTGCATGGGGACTGTGGTAATAACAAGTATTGCTGGAGTCTGATCAGAGATGGGAGAGAGGTCAATTATTCTGATCAGTATGACTCAGAATCTGGACACTACAGCTACATAGCTCTGAATAACTCTAAAACACGTGTCTATGTTACTGTGCCTAGTAAAAATTCCCTTCATTGTTTCAATATGGAAGGCAAGAAGCAGTATACCTACACTCCTGACAACCTCAAATATCCCCTGGGAGTAGCTGTGGACAGGGATGACAACATCTATGTTGTTGGATACTGGTCTGATAACATTCATCACTTATCACCAGAAGGGTGTTTAATACAGGTTATAACTACTGGAGTGCCACAGAAACCATGTGCAATCTGTTTTTATAACAGTAACGATACTTTTGTCATCACGAACTATTCCAATGAAAGTGAAAATGTATACATTTTCCAATTGAAATAAAGATTCATAACAGAAAACCCATTGATCATGCTTTGCTAGGAAGGGGAGTAAAGACTGCCCTGAAAGTATTTTTCCCATGGAACTTAAACCTTAGTGAACACTTAATATAAACCAGCTGTTGGTGTACATCAGTTCCAGTCCAGTGTGGAATATCTGATTACTTTTACTGTCAAGTGATATTTCAAAGCTAATTAGATTAAAGCTTACACTACACAAATATCTTAATCCTAAGCTGTGCTTTATTGTAGGGTGGTCATCACTTACATATGATAATATTTAGGTAGTTTTGTGTTAGCCTTGTAAATGTGATCTTTTTCTTAATGATGACACTAGAAGAGGATAGCTTATGAACAACTTATGTCAGTATTCATGGACACTGTGGAACTTCTGCCAATTTTTATTTATAATTATTTCCTTATTATTTCCATTTCCCGACCAGCCATATTAGATAACTACATAAAGGAATGAGAAGAAAGGTAGTTTTCATATTCTACCCTGAATTACGCAATTAACAGATATTGTTACCATATAAAGTGAATGACAATTTAATATTCATGGTGGTGAATGATTACCAAATCAATATTATAACATATTATTAATTTTATAAAGGGAAATCAGAAATTAAAATCCTTAATTTCATGTACCCAAAAGGTAAATAAGGACTTTTCCCTTACTACAAAAAACTAATGAGACAAACACATTATTAGAACATGGCAAATGGTGTTTCCAAAGATATGAATTTTAGAACAGACACAAAAATGAATTCCACAAAATGGATTTTAATACAGGGTGTGTATAGTCACTATGAGTTTTCATAATTCAACAGGTGTTACTTTGATTTACCTCAGAATTTGAAAATCTAAATACCTAATTTGTATACATAATTCACAAGCCTTTGGCATTTAATAATGAATTTTCAGATAAAACTTTGTTTCTTTATTAATCTGCATGACATCCATTATTGGAGTATTAATGATCAACTTATTTAGTGAGGAAATAAACATTTGAATGTTTATATTGTAATCGTACATCTCATCACTTTTTCAGTATAAAATATTATTTTATGAACATGCACATTCTTTTTCCATCACTACATGTCATTTGTTGGATCTATGTATCTGACAGACCGCTCCGGTGGCCTAGTGGTTAGAGCATCAGACTCGCAAGTGGGAGGTCGTGGGTTCAATTCCCGGCCGAGTCATACCAAAGACATACAAAAATGGTACTAACAGCTGCCTCGCTTGGCTCTCGGCATAAGAGGTTAGTGTTAGGACTGGTCAGCCTGGTGTCAAGATAATGTGACTGGGTGGGACATCATGCCACACACACATGCATCTGACAGTCTGTACACTAGTAGCTCTCCTCCATTCCTCCCTTACCTATTACTACTATACTATATTCTATACTAGTTAGGATTACCACTCCTGCTATTACCATTAAAAGAAATTTTGAAATTAACAAAGTGTATAGTCATGAAATAAGAATAATAATAATGATTATGATTATAAATAGATAAATTTATTGTGAATATAAGTAAACATTTGTGGTCATGATAAATGGCTGTTATTGTTAAAGGAATTTATACATATATCAACAAGAAAGAAGATGAAAATTGCATATATTTATTGATTCTGAAAACAATGTATATGAACTTCATTTATCCCATCCCATCTATTCACTGATAGGAGCAGCCCCTTAAATTATCAAGTCAGTTTTTCCTTCCTTTTAAAAAAAAATGTCATGATCAATCATATACCCCTATCAGCAAGTGACAAGAATAAAACATCTCAAGGCCTCATGAAGTTATAGCATATTTATATATTATTACATGTAGTATGGTTTTTATTTCACAACCATGAAACCTTAGTTCTGAAAATACTTAAGGCTGTCTCAACTTCAATAGTATCACAGTAGCTTATTTATACACTACAAAGCATGAAAATGTTGTAGTTGTTGTTGTACCCACATTTTCTGAACGTGAGACTCGAACCCATGCAGACAGAGGTGAGATGGCAATGATCCGTAACGGTGAGCGCTTTAGACCACTCGGCCATCCGGGGACCCAAAGCATGAAAAACTTGTAACCGTGTTATTAACTTAATTTACCAACTTGTAACTGTGTTATAAAGTGTATGTACATTCTAAGCTAGAGTCAATAAATTGATCATTATAGGTACATATTGTTTTAGGTTTCTCTTTTCAAGTAAAGTTAGAAGTGATTCATCACTGAAATATTCTTCCCTTGGCAAATGTTATATTTTGACTGTTACAACAGTATATGCACTAAAACTATTAAGACTATCTACACCTGTGTTCAAAAATGGGATAACCATATGCATGAGGCCTGTCTAAATCTTGCATGAGCACACTCTTCTGCTGAGATCTACTTATTAGTGCTGAATGGCCCTAAGCCAGAGACCCGTCTAAATCTTGTATGGGCCTTTCATCCAAGCAAAAATACTTGTCTGAAAGGACTCCTATGTCTCCATTAGCAATATCATTATTGGATGAGTCATATGTTTCTCCAAGAAAGATTATTGTTGGTGAGTCCTGTGTTTCCCACAGAAAGATCATTGCATACATGCCAACCATTATGTTTTGGCAGAATCATTGTTTTTTTCCCACCAAATTATGCATTACTCCAAACTGTATATGAACTATGACTTTTTTGCTACTTCAAAAAATAAAATGCAATACAAAATTGTTTCTGTCATTTTATTATCATCTCTTTAAATCCACTCATACAAGTTTCTTTAAATGGTTCACAGATTCGTTTTATTAATAAGCTAGCCATGTTGTGAACAAGTCCATAGTTTTAAAGAAAATGGCGTCTATGTTAAGTGAAACGCTTTATGGTGTAAGTTGTTGGTGTTACATGATGGAAAATATTAGATCTTTTCAAACTTAAAAACATGCCATATCAGAAAAAGGACAAATGAACACTGCTTTACAAACTTCAAAAGAAGTATATGAGAGTAATGTAATACAACACTGAGCACCTGATCTCATTGCCGTTTCCAGTTCATGATCATGCAGCAAAAGTTGTAGATGTAGACAAGTTAATGAGAGCTGAATATAAATATTTTTCAGTATATTTTGTGCTTGTATTCTGCTTCTAATCCATAAGGATTGCCCTACTGGACACGAATTCTGACCAGTTGCAGAACCTGGTAATATTGCTACTTATAATAGTAATAATTACGTCTATACCTCCGGAGGGGGGGGGGGGACGAGATGTTTGTCATTGTTCATTTACTTCAGTTTCCCACAAAAAAGATCATTCTTGAGTCTTTTCCACAGAAAGATCAGTCTTGGTTGGGTCCAGTGTTCCTACAAGATCTCTACTGACTGGATCTTTAAAATTGTAGCTATAGGCAACCGCAAAGTCCATGAAAATGCATACAAAACATGGTGAATTTACAGCAATATACAGAAACTGTTCAAAAAGTGCTTCCTCACATTATCATGTGAGAAAAAGTTTTAAACATATTGTGGATAAATGATAAAGAACTGGTACCATTCATGATATAATGTCATCTATGATAAACAATTTTAGGTACGTAATAAGGTACTGATCATGTACAAACTACAACCCGATCGTTTTCCTGAATTGTGAGACTGTTGCTGGTCAAACCCTTCTCATGCAAACCAGCACCCAATCATTTTCATCCAGCATTTGTTATCTGTGGTTTCTTCACCCATGAGATTCATACTGGCCAACCTTTGTGGAAATTAAGATGTAAACCTTTTAGGATAACACAACAATTAAAAATGAGAAATTATATAATATAGGTTGTTACGTTTTATTCAATTTTAAGTACAAAAATATTTTTACAAGACAAAATTTCTACAATTTGGATGATTTATTTATCTTGAATGAGCCATGCTTTCCACTGCCTTTCACAAATGATGCTGCACCTAAAAAAAAAGGAAAAAATTTGTGCTAAAAAATGGCATATAATATTATTCACTGCTACAAATCTGATATATTCAGTCAATAAGAAAGCAATGTTATATTGCACACATATGCCATATTTACTCAAGAACATCACTTTTCCCAGCTGAATAGGCACCAGAGTATCTTATTTGTTGCACTCATTGGACATTTCATAATAGGTGAATATTGTGAACGTTTCAGTTAGAATTAACCTTAATTCCCTATATGTTAGTCCTGAGACATAACATGACATGATAGATCATAGCAGACAATCACTGACAATATCAAAGGTACATGGCAATGCTGCTAGTCAATCAGCAAACAGAGATAAAAAATAAGATACAACTGTACTATGCAGCAATAAATATCACAACATATAAAATGTATTAATATGTATCACAAGACTTAAAATGTATCAATACATAACACTAAATATCCATGATATGATATATCTATCTATATTAAACCCACTGGTTCTAAAATACACTGGCATATTTGGTGTACACATTATACTAGCAATTAGTCTATACTGTTTGCAAGTTATCTTTGGACCCATTATTTCATATTTGAAAATCATAATATGTTAATTTTTTTCTTTTTACCAAGAATGTCTTGAAAATGTAATATTTTACAAATTTTCATACAAAACAAGGAGTTGAAAATCATACTTTTATTTCTTAATATTTACATATCTGAAATATAGATAATACAGTTTACAAACAATTGCAGCTTCTTAGAAATCTGATACAATACCTGGCACAGCTTCATCTCAGATTACTTTTCATGCCAATCTCATTGCAGAGCTGCAGTCCATGACTCAGCATCTAAGGTTGAACAGTAGGCTGCCTTCCAGTCCACATTCATATACCGCTGTTGAAATTAGGCTATCTTTTGTGCCAACTGAAGACTGTCCTAGAGCTGGAATTAAACAAGGACAATAAAAGCATAATAACACAGCCAATGGTGAATATTTCATACTGTTTAGTATCATCTGGGAA
>JAECUM010018945.1:0-27694 GCA_016617855.1 Megalonaias nervosa
CCTAGCCTGAATTCATTGACTCTCACTCAGAACAAGATAGTTCCGTCAATTGGTCAGTTTTGTGAGAAGAAAGTCTAAATTCCGGTAAATACCATTCCGTTTTTGCTGAAGAAAGTTCTGATGCTGCCATATTGGAGCAAGAAATAGTGCATATATATTGACATTGGAAAACTGAAATCCTCAGATGTAACTGAATATATAACATACATGACTGTGAAAAAAATTAAATTCTTTTTAATTAATTAAATGTTGTACATTATTTCATTTGTTCTTTCTATGGCTTAAAGTGCCTATAACAGAATCTTGACAAGTGATTTAAATCTTGGGACAACTATTTCTTCCCTTCTAATGGTACTACTAGGATTACCACTCCTACTATTACTACAATTTCTTTCCTTCTAATGGTACTTCTAGGATTACCACTCCTACTATTACTACTAGTTCTTCCATTCTAATTGTACTACTAGGATTACCACTCCTACTATTGCTACCATTTCTTCCCTTCTAATGGTACTACTAGGATTATCACTCCAACTATTACTACTATGTCTTCCCTTCTAATGTTACTGCTTGAATTACCACTCCTACTATTATTACAATTTCATCCCTTCTAATTGTACTACTAGGATTACCACTCCTACTATTACTACTATTTCTTCCCTTCTAATGGTACTACTAGGATCATCACTCCAACTATTACTAATATTTCTTCCCTTCTAACGTTACTGCTAGGATTACCACTCCTACTATTACTATTATTTCTTCCCTTCTAATGGTACTACTAGGATTACCACTCCTACTATTACTACTATTTCTTCCCTTCAAATGGTACAACTAGAATTGCCACTCCTACTATTACTACAATTTCTTCCCTTCTAATCGTAATGCCAGGATTACCACTCCTACTATTACTTTAATACTTCTGCTAGAATTACCACTCCTACAATTACTACTAAAAGAAACCATGCAATTGACAAAGTATATAGTCACGAAATAATAATAATAATAATGATGACGATAAATCAATAAAATAAATAAATCAAGATGTTATTGTGAATATGGTTAAACGTTGTGTTATTGTAAATGCCTGTCAATGTTCAAGGAAATAATACATGTATCAAACAGAAAGAAATATGAAAATCACATATATTTATTGATTCTGAAAATAATTTATATCAATCTCATTTATCACAATTCCATCTATTCACTGATATGAGCAGTCACTTAACAACCATTAGGTCAGTTTTTCCTTCTTTACCTTAAAAAAATAATGTAATGGTAAATCCGATACTCCTATCAACAAGTTGCAAAAACAATATTCTCAAGGCATGAAAAAGTTACAGCATATGAAAATATTACTATGATTTTATCTCACAACTTTTATAGACCATGAAACCTTAGTTCTCAAAATAATTAAGTATGACACAACAGTAATAGTGTCACAATAGCTAATTTATACACAGTAGCTAATTCATACGAAGCATGAAAATCATGTAACTGTATCATTACCTAATATCTGAACTTTGCAGAATATAATAAAAGCAAAACAATTCAAATTTTAAAAAGGTCCATGCACCCCATAGTCACTAATTTTATCAAATTCTTTTCACACTTTTTAATTATGTCTCTTTCCAGGCAGAGTTAGTAATGACTCGTCTCTTAAATATTCTGTCCTTGGCAAGTTTTATATTTTGATTCCTACAACGACATGTGTAATTGACTGTTGTCAACCTGTGCTCTAAAAGCAGGATGACCATATGCATGAGGATTATCTAAATCTTACATGAGTACACTCTTCTGCTGAGATCTACTTGTCAATGTTGGATGGGCCTATGCCTGAGTCCTGTCTAACTTACATGCTTCCATAGAACTGCTAGTAAAAACTTGATGGCTCTATGCCTAAAATATGTATAATTTTATATGGGGCCCCTTCTTCCTAACAACTATTTGTCACAACTATATGGCCCAATGCCCGAGGCCCGTCTAAATCTTCTATTGTTCACTCTTTCACTGACAACTACTTGTGAACAGCTGGATATTCCTAAGGCCTTTCTAAGTCTTATAAGAGTCCCCCTTTTGAGAACTAGTTGTCATAGCTAGATGGCCTTATGTCTGAGTCCTGTCTAAATCTTGTATGGACCTTTCATCCAATGAAAAATACTTGCCAAAACTGGATGGCCCTGTGCCTGCGGCTTGTCTACATCTTGTATGGATCATTCTCCCAGATAAAACTATTTCATATGGGTCCCCTCTTATTCTAAGAATTGCATGTACTTATAAAAATTGGATGGCCCTATGCCTAATGCCTGTCTAAATCTCTTCTGCTGATAAGTACTTGTCAAAATGGATTGCTCTATACCCCGAGGCCTGTCTGACTCTTAAATGGGCCCACATTCCAATTGGAACTACTTGTTAAAACTTATAGATACTGTTATTTCATATGTGCACTTATTGTTGCCTGTTGCCTATGATTCCTACAGAAAAAAATATTGTCGATTAGGTCCTATGTTTCATACAGAAAGATCATTGTTGACTGAATCCTCTGTTTCCCAGAAATTACAACAACCATGGTGAACATGTGACTGTTGAGTATGGGTGACCGTTAAGAAAGGATTTACTGCAATGGGATATAAGGATTTGTGGAAACACCAACATAACAGGGATTTAAAGAGTTGTGGAGATACCAAATCAAGAATAGGAATATAAGCAGTTGTGGAAAAAACAACATAAATAAAAGGGATAGTTGTGGAAACACTAACATAACTTATAGGGATATAAGTAGTTGCGGTGACACCAACAAAAAAGGAATACAAGGAGTTGTGGAGAAACCAACATAAATAGCAGAGATGTAAGGATTTGTGGAGATGCCAAAATAACTTTGGTGAGGTTTGATGTCTTAAAGCACAGCAGGACAAGTAGGTTATTTAGACCCAAGGCAATTGGTGTAAAGTGCCCTGCCCAAGGACACACCATGACAGCTGCCATTAGCCACAACTATTCCAGATCCCCAAAACCATTAGAGGGTAATGAATCCCTTAGAAGCATATAGTGAGTCTGGTACCATTAAAGAGTCATGAGTCACTGAAGCATATATAGAGACAGGTACCATTAGAGGGTCATGAATCCCTTAGAAGCACATTGTGAGACTGGTACCATTGCAGGGTCATGAATCCCTTAGAAGCACATTGTGAGACTGGTACAAGTGTAAATGTTGTATAACCCTAAAGAATAATGCAAACATGCATGCTGGTGGCAATGTTGTCCATTCTGATGTTGAAAGTAATGTTTCAGTTAGTCAAGATATTTTAACAACTATTAGCATTTATTCTTGCTATCAATCAGATTCAGATTGATATAACTGATATTCAGAGGACCCAAAATATTTTTTGGTCAACTTTTCACATTCATTATCTGGTGTTTGTAAAAAGAGTTACTTTATTATAACTGATGACTTGCAAAATGAACCTGCATTTGTTCTATTATTATTTCAATATTATGTATCCATGTAATATGATGTTAGTTAATCTTTACATGATAATTTTACAAGTGTCTCCTACAAATGAACTGGTATGTTTATGTGTATGTGTGTGATTTGGATTGTTAACGTAGCATTAGCAATTTGGGTCTTATCGCTATGATGTCTGCAGTGTGTCAGTTTATAGTCATGTCTAGCACTGGAGCGTTATGCCGCAGACATGTAACATGTAACATGATGTCCCAACCAGTCACATTATCCTGACACCAGGCATATCAATCCTACCACCAACCTCTTAATGCTGAGCGCTAAGCGAGGCAGCTGCTAATACAAGTTGAAAAGTCTTTGCTATGACTCAGCTGGGGTTTTAAAACTACATCCTCCCTCATCTGAGGCATATATTCTAGCCACTAAGGCCACCAGAGTGGTCTGGTATGTTTATAAACCTTAAAATGAAGCATTTAAACAATTTAAAAAATGCTAGATTATTTTGAAACGTCTTTCATTTGCATAACATAGATTCCATGAATGAAAAAAACAAATATTGTGCATGATTTTTTTCTTATTGCAGTATTAAAATAGTACTTACTTCAAACTTATAGTTAAAAGGTTTAAATTTTTGTCATTGAAACAGGAAGCGGGTTTTGATCAAAATAAATTTGACTCAAATAAATTTACAAACCTGACAGATACAGTAAGCTTTTCTGAGGGAAATCCCAGAAGGATTATCATTTTCAGCTTTGGAGTACGAAAAAGAAATCACCAGTATTAGTCAAGTCCATTATTTTTCTTGTCTGAACTTTAATATTTCAAAAGCAACTAGTTATGAGAAAATTTATAATGAAGCAAATGCATGTGCGGTAAAACCTGCCCTAATGACCACCTGAATACAATAACCACTGTGTATAAAAGACTTAGTTCAATTGATCCAACTTAAAACAAAACCAATATATTTATACCTGTACATTCAGATCATCTGAGCATAAAGACCACTTTGAGATCATGATCTAATTAGTCTTCACACACAAGTATGACTAAACAGTAAGTCACGTGTATCATCAATTACACCACTAAACATTTAATGGAAAGAAATCAGATAATTAAGGCATCCTGCAGATAATCGACTAATTCTGTTTCTTTATGATTTGACTGTTTGAATTAATTTGTTCCTTTAGGATTTTTTTGGTCTTGTTTATTTAGTCAATGAAGAATACAATGAAGAATACAATAAAACAGTGAAATTATATTTCAATTCTTTTTAGTTAAAATATCCACTAAATTTCATTTTAGATTCTGTATTTATTTACCTGTACAAACAACAACTCTTTGTAGAACTTTCTTGTTATCATTTAATCGTACTTTTAGCATTCTGTTTGGAAATATCATACCACAAACATGGGAACTATGTATATTTATATGTAAAACCCACTTATGCTGCCAGCCACAGGAGTCATGTACATAAATGAGACTCCAGGAATCCACTAAGGCAGTCAACCACAGAAGTCATGCACATAAATGAGACACCAAGGATTCAATAAGGCAGCCAACTTAAGGGATGGTGTACATAAAAGTAGCAGTCAGTAATTAACATGTGTTGAAATTATCTGGACTGCCCTGAATTTTGTCAAGTATCAGGACAATTATTATGGGCCTAGTCTGTACCATGTAGAACATTAATAACAGTTAGGAACCACATGAAACAATTATAACGGTAACATGAAGCAATGATAACGGTTAGGACATAAACATTTTTATCTTAGAACAACATTCTTCAGATTGCTTATGGTAGATACAGCTTTTACAGGCCAAAATTTGAATATTAATTTAATCCATCAGGGGGTCAGTCAGATGGATATTAGTTACAAACAAATGTCTGTGTATAAATTCTCTCTCTCTCTCTCTCTCTCTCTCTCTCTCTCTATATATATATATATATATATATATATATATATATATATATGTGTGTGTGTGTGTGTGTGTGTGTGTGTCTTGCTTTGTGTGCATTTTTTTCTGACATTATGAAATTTTTTAATACAGTGATAAAGTTTCAAAGTCCTGTGCCTTGAGTGTCAGACAGATTTCACCAGACAACAGCAATAAGGTTTTTTTAAAAAAAAAAAACAACTATCATCACAACAATGTAGACCTGTGTCAAATCCTTACAATGACTCTGATACTAAGAATAATTTTATGAATAACAACCTGTGTGGTTTTGCAAAGACAGACAATTTTATCAGTACATGAATTGTAGAAGGATATGCAGGGTTCCATTTTCTTTGAATATAAAATACATTCATGAGTCTTAATATGTTCAGAATAATCTCAAATACAACATAATAAATAATCTACAATAAATCATAATAAATAATATATCAATAAATAATAATAAATAATCTATTAATATATGTAAATAGATTTAATAGTCACTAAGCATTACAACAGTCCGCAAAGTACAAACCCGACAAAACTGGATCTTATGTGAGACAGAAAGACTTTTTGAAGTAGAAGTACCTTCATTTTACGAGACATGAGACACAAACACATGTCATAACATAACTACGCACCAAGTTAGAACACAAGCACCTATCATGATACAACTACACACAAGTGTCATGGAACACAAAACATTTGCCATAATACCAAGCTTGAGACAGAAAGACCTGCGATGATACAACTACATACCAAGTTTCATGGGACACCAAACACTTGTCATAATACACCCACATACCAAGTTTGGAATACAAAAACTTATGATACAACCACATACCAAGTTTCATGAAAGTATCTTAAATTGTTATCCTGAGAAGAATGATTATCTAATCATCAAATCAATGACCAGTTTGAATGGCTGAATGACAAATAAATCACTGACCAATCCGATGACAGCGTTTGAATGGCAGTAATGAAAATGCTGAAAGATTGAGATAGAAAGACTTGTTATGATAAAACTACTGTAACTTAAATTGTTATCCTGAGAAGAATGATTGTCTAATGTCAGGTCACTGAACCATGAGATGTTGCAGTTTGAATGGCTGTTATGAAACCCCTGAAAATTCTGATATCATGCATTAATTACCTGATATGAAATCACTGACCAATCAGAAGTCAGAATTTGATTGGCTGATGTCAAATCACCAACTAATCAGATGTCAAAATTGTGAGTTGAGTCTAAGTCTAAGACTTGTTTATAAACTTGGGACCTTATCATTATGACAACCCTTTGAATGGCACCATTTCTTTTCATCAGGTTGTTAAACGCTGTCTTGCCTCCACATGAAAATGATAGAAATATCATTTGAAATGAAGCTAGGGTCAACAATGGAGATAAGTGATGCATGGTTTGTTCATTACCCTGTAGGTCAGTAGAAAACTTCTTTCTCTACAAGTACCTCTTCCAGCAAGTATCCTACTAACATGATATCCTTCCATACACTGGGTCAATGACAAATAACACTGCTAATAAAGGACCTTTGTTCCTATGGCATATAATGTTAAATGCCCATACACTGTCATTTCCACATGACCTTGTAAAACTGGACATAGGCCTATGATAGCTGAGATTTGGATAACTGTCCATACCAAACCTCCTGCAAAAAACCCAATTATGATCGACTCCTTCATGTCCCTGGGGTCACACATCAATGCTAGTTCCATGCTTCCAGCAACTGCATATCCAGACACAGCGGCAATAATTGGCTTGGATGTCAGAAGTCGAGAGGGACCCTTAAAAAAAATCAAAGAATGGTTACCTGTACTACTTTGGAATTCTGATGTTGGAAATTGAAAGCAAATTCATTTCATTATATACTGTAATACACACAAACAAAAGAAATAAAAATTATATCTATTGTTTTATGCAATTCTTTCCAATAACTTTGACAGCTGACATTTTAATACAATCATAACCATACTGTTTTCAAGCAGCTATTGAACCTATGAACATGCACAAATATTAATGAACAAGACATGAAGTAATTGCTGATTGCAAAACAATAAATGATACAGACAGAACTGCATGACATGGCATGTAGAAAAACATTGTGGTCAAGCAATATGTTGAATTCTGCACAGGGTTAATACATCAAGTTACCTCAAGCATAAATTGAGGCAGAAGATCCCATGTATTCTAAACAGGAGTCCTACCTTAGACTCACTCTCTACTGCCCTTCCCCACCCAACCACAAATTGGAGAATCGATAAAGAGTCAATTTCTGATCTCCTTCCATGTTCTTTTTCAATGCCAAGTTTGAAATCAAGTCATAATTGATTAGCATAGAAACTGCAGGTCTGAATTTCATCTTTTTCATTCAGGTTTGGTTATTTAGAGTCAAGAAAACTGGAGTAGAGTACCGTGCCCTAGTTCTTCGAGACTAACTAGATGGTATGATTCAAATATCAAACCCTTCAATGTCAAGTCTGTCATGCTGACCACTGAACCACTGCAACCATTTTGTGTATGAAATCTTTTCAGTTACAATTCCAAGATGATAATCTCTTCCAAATGAGTAGCAACAAGAGACCTAAGCTGGATTGAGATCGCTCATCTGTAACTGACATTGTTGTCTTGATCACTCATCTAGCTAACAATGCTGCTTTGATCATTCATCTAGCTGACATTGCTTTATTGATCACTCACCTAGCCGATGTTGCTGTCTTGATCACTTGTCAAACTGGCATTGATGTCTTGATCATTCCTCTATCAGACATTGCTGTCGTGATCACTTCTCTAGCTGACATTGCTGTCTTGGTCACTCATCTAGCTGACATCGCTGTCTTGATCACTCATCTGCCTGATATTGCTGTCTTGATCTCTCATCTGACTGATATTGCTGTCTTGATCACTCATCTAGCTGACACTGCTTTCTTGATTATTCATCAGACTGTCGTTGTTGTCTTGATCACTTATCTAGCTGATATTGCGGTCTTGATCACTCATCTAGCTGACATTGCTGTCTTCATCACTTCTCTAGCTGACACTGCTGTCTTAATCAATCATCTAGCTGACATTGCTGTCTTGACCACTCATCTGACTGACATTGCTTTCTTGATCATTGATCAGACTGTCATTGCTGTCTTGACCACTCTAGCTGAAATTGCTGTCGTGATCACTCTTCTAGTTAACATTACTATCTGGATCATTCCTTACTGTGTTGATCACTCATTCAGCTGACATCGCTATCTTGATCACTCATCTAACTGACATTACTGTCTTGATCACTCATTCATCTGAAAGTGCTGTCTTGATCATTCATCAGCGTCCATGGCACATCAAAAATTGTAAGGCCTCTATACCAGAATGCTTTCTGTCAGAGTTGTCATAACAAAAACAACAAATCAGTGCATTTTGAAATTGGAAAGACCTTCATACCAGGCTGTTTCTTTCAAATTTGTTTGAATTCTGTTGAGTGGCTTTTAAGAAGATGTGAAGGATTTTCTATTTAGTTGGAGATCGAACTACTATGTTTATTTTGGTCCAACTAGATAACATTAGACATATTTCAGAGAAAACACCCTTTGACTGAAGAGAAAACAACAAGCAACCTCCATGATGGCCACGGTGCCATTTTCTTTTAGGACATGAAGTGATTTGGAGAAAATCCCTTGTGGATACAAATGTCTATTCAGAAGCAGGGGCTGAAGATAAGGTCCAGGGAAAGTGGATCCTTGTTACTGGCAAGTCCTTGTCTTATTCTCTAGACTGGCAGGTCCTCAAATTATAGTGAGTGGTCACGTAACTGTATTCATCTGTTTTTTTATTTTGAGACACCTGTATAAAGCAGAACATAATAATAGATTGTTATGCATTGTGATTTATTCAGAATATTGTGATTCTAATATATCAAAATATTACACATTGGTTTCATATTTTTGTTTACAGCTGACCTCATCTCCATTTTTCAACATCACTGCAATTCCATCAGTGGTTGGCTAATGTCAGATGTGGAGAAACCAAACTTGAATAAAATCATGATGAATCATTCACTTGCAATCTTCAAAAGTTCTCTTAACCTCTCACTGTATATCTAGTGGTGCAAGACCATAAAACAGACTGCATATCAGGTGGTGTGAAACAATTAGGATAGACACCATGTCAGGTAGTGTGAAATAATTAGAACAGACAGCATGTCAGGTGGTGTGAAACAATTAGAACAGACAGCATGTCAGGTGGTGTGCAACAAATAGAAATGCATGTCAGGTGGCGTGAAACAATTAAAGCAGACTACATGATGGGTTATGTAAAACAATTCAAGCAGACTTGGAGCTGACTGTGTATTAGGTGGTGCAAGACAATTAAAGCTGAATGATTGTCCAAATATTACAGTATAATAAAACATCTTCAGGTGCTCTATTTAGAAACTGGTCTATCATGCATTTGTTCAATATATGACAGTGTGCATGCTGTTGAACAGAGATCAATTGGTAATCCTCTAACTCTTCCTCTGGAATTCGTTGTAGCATGGCCACCTTGTACGTAGAATGATGAGTAGCAACCAAAGTCTTTTGGTCCTCGTCCAGTTGAACAATGTCTGACCATTGGAACGCTTTCACATGAATCAACCCTCTTATATCATTTAGGCACCAGTGGTTCCAACATTGATGACGTAACGGATGCAATTGTTCTTTGTGTTTTGACCAACTCTCGGTAAATGCGTTCTCTCAACTCCACAGAAAAACCACGAATGTTCTCTTGTAAAGTATCCATGACCTTGTCAGTCAAAAACTTCTCCTAGAGCAAAAGTGACGGACGTAGTGAGTAATTTCTGACTATAGCCATTCAGGATAACGGTCAAGAATGGTAATGAAATCTTCTGATGTAAACGGTCTAAAGCGGACTAATCGGATGAACGTAGACTTGATCCAGAGAAATCTGACTTGTTTGTTGACTTTTGTCAATTTCCTCTTGTGAATTTCTCAACGTAAAAGTTCCTCAATCACCAATTGAGATTTTGCTCTGGCAAGCCACTGGCAAATTTCCTTGTAGATCTTCTCTTGCAATTCGTTTGGTAATCTTTGAATATTATTTTTTAAATGGGGTATAAATACTTGTCTAGGTGTTGTCCAACGTTTGACTCCTAGCCAAGCTGGTCTCTTACACGAGATGGTGTGCCACTTCAATGATTAGGTCCCACTAAAGGTAAGTAGTGACAGTGAGGAGACCATCAAGCATGTTTCAGGTAAGCGGAATCTTTCTGCTCCCACTCGTGAAGTGACACACCGCAACTGAAGCACTTGACTTTATCCCTTTTGTCCAAGTAAATAAATCCGGCTCTGGCTAATTCTTCGGGGGTAGGTCCTCCCAGATATCTTTGCCATTTTCCTTGGAAGGTTTGGAATCGACTTTCAAAGTCGCAGTATTCAGGCAAACGCACAGGGAACGAATATTCGCCTTTGACAGGTTCATTTCGATGAGGGTACGGTGAAATCCGCAGGAGTTTGCTCAGGGGTGGATGACATCCGTAGGGTGGTAGACGCATGGCTTCGAGTGGAGGATGACATCCACCATGAAAACCAGTAAAGTGAAAAAGTGTACGATAACGAGTGGCATCGCTTTCGCATCCGTCAGGTTTGAAACGCACAGCATCATTTTCAATGGTAGGTATAGTCATAGCAAAGTTTCATGATGTGATACTGAATCGCTGAGGTCACATCGTACGGCATCCCTCCAATTGCGAAGCACAGCATTGCACTCCAGTTTGCTCTCGCCTGATACTTACTGTGTGAAAGTATTCATCTTTCTCGCTTTGTGTTGGTAGTTACAATGAGCTATCGGTCTTGGACGTTGTCGCTTTTTATATGCTGACCAATATCGACGTGTCCGTACGGTACAGTAAAGTGGTTGGGAAGCCGAACTCGCTTCTGGTACACGATTTGATACAGTTTTTCCAAGGGCCGACTGACGATTTGGTGTGTGGGTAAACGTACAATTTTGTGAAGATCGTAGGTGGTCACTTTAAAGTTTCGATCCTGTCCAGACTGCAAAGCTTCTTTGAATATGCCAAAGTTCACCACTCGACCGCTGCGATAATAGAGAGTCATTCCTTTCACTTTACACTCGGTGTGCACTTCTCCTTGTTTGTCCCGGTATTCGTAGCCGTAATTTTTGGGACCGCCACTAGCAAATATTAGAATCTTGTCGTCGGGATGCTCGTCCGTCCAGGCTCCTGAACGGTCTCCTTCGATAACAGGTTGACAGTGACCCAAGCGATCGATGTAGATGCAACTGTCTGTGTCAAAATACAGTACACGATCTCCTAACTGGTGTAAAGCTTCGTATAATTTTAAGTGAGCATGGGCTGTCATATAAACTGCAATGATGACATTTCCAAATTCGGCGGCTTCTACAAAATCCAGTTCTTCTTCGTAATTGACTAAGATCAAGTCCTCACGAACGACGTCTACGTGTTTCATGTATTTGTTTTTGTCGTGAATCATCTGGAATTTGCGGGAAGGTTTGGAAAAATACCCCGTCTTGGGTAAACAAGGTCGTTGTGCCATTTTGCCCCACAAACAATTTAACATCACTTTGGAAAACGATCGCCTTCCTTCGTTTTTCTCCACGTGGTCTAAAGTGATGCCTTCCTGCTCCCAGTAATTTTCTTTGCATTTCTTTTGATTTTCGGGAGTCTGGCACCGGGAAGGATAGCCACTGGCTTCTTGTTTCAGTTTCAAAAAGGTATCCACGTAGTCTGCGAAAATACCTTTCTGAGTCTCGTCGCCCTTGTGGTATTTTTTTGTCTTGGAAAAGTGGTAAATTTCGTACACTTCTAACAGTTAGTATCCCCGGTCCAGAGCTTTGAACAATTCCACTCTGACCCACGTTCCTGTCAAGGCGCGTTCTTCCTGGGTGTGCTGACAAGTTCGGTCTTGGTTGCACGTTTCTGCACAAGTACGGCACAAGGGAAACATCCGTTTTCCTTGGCAATGGTGAGGTAAAACGGGATGGTATAAGTCCGTGGGAGGCAAGACTTTGCACTTGGTCAATCCTTCATATTGTAGAATGTTGTCCACGTGATGTGTTCCGTCAGCAATTGCGGGTGCCCTGCGGGAAAGCGACAATATTTGCACACGTAAGGATACAGCGAACACCCCCCGAAGTATTTGATTTCTTCTCCTTTCTCCTCGTCGACTTGGTACAGCAAACAGGTGGCATTTGTCCGTCCTCGGTACAAGCTATCCCTCGGGTACAGTGGGTCCACCAGCTTGTAACTTTCCTCGATGCATTTAAACTCGGGATAGGTTTCCAAACGGTGATCGTACTCGTGTTCCCGCATTTCCACCACTTGGTATCCTTGCTGTTCTAACTTCAAGCGACGCTGAGAAGTGGCCTGGTACAAGTCCTCCATGGTCCGTTGTAAAGATTGGTTTTTGGTGTCACGTTGAGAGTAAAAGATCGGACATCCGTGAAATAAGCACCCGTTGAACTCGCACACGATCTTGGAGTTTTCTAAGTCCCAAACCATCCAGTGAATACCTTCCGATAGTCTTTTCACCTCCTCCGTTGCGAGCGTGCTGGATCCATTTGTCTTCCTTGTCGCACAAGTAATGTAACCAGCGTAAGGTTTTGACCGAATATTGACGTTTGACAAAGTTGGTCGTTTGAGGGCTTATGATAGCCAGGGTTTTTTCGGGTATGAATCGCTGTCGGTACACTAAGGAACACGCTTTGGCAATGGTGCAATCTTCTTTCAAAGAATCGATCCCTCCTTGTTCCATGAATAATTCCCGAAATTTTCCACAGCACCACAGTAAAATGTCCACTTCGGAACGACAATACTTTAACATTTCTTCCTGAAAGTCGAAAGGGTCCGAGACGTGAGTCTGGTACTAAGCGTACGCATGTTGTCGGGGTCGTAGTAGTGAGCCTCGGGCAAATGGGGTAAAACGGCGTGTTGATTGGCTTCGGTATTGGAAAAGTGCGGAAACAGCCTTTGGGCATTTCTGTCATTCCAAACGTTTTAGGCATGCGACTCAAAGGCGTGGTCAAGTAACTCATCGAATCTTTAAACTGCACTTGTCCCACTTGCATGGAAATGATTTTGGCTCCGTTCAAAGTCACTTTAGGACATTCGGTGCCTTGATCTGTATAGTATTTGAGAAGAAATTGTCCATCGTATCCCGAGAAATTGTGAGCCATCACCGTGGCATGGCGATGACAGTCTCCGTAACGTTCGATGTCCTCTTGGCTCCACGTCTCGTCGATGGGGTCTAAGATCTATTGGGCGAAATCGGTCAGCGTGTTTGGTCCCCGAAAACTTTGTTTACGTCCTCCAGGAATCTTGCTGCAGTGAGGGCAATGACTAAAGATAGGCTCTTGGATGCAGTTCTCGCACGCTCGATGAGTCACGCAGAAATTAGGAATGTGAATGCCGTCTCTTGCATGCATTCGAAATCGAGAAAGATGAATTTGCCTTTCTTTTGGTTATCTTTCTCTTCATGTTCGGAATGGTATTTTTGAATGTAGCATTCGTGTTCCAAGTTCACGATTTGGTGACATATGTGACATCGCTTCTTTCCTGAACATACGTGAACCTTGGCATTATTGGTACATATGCCTTGTCCACAAGTTGGTCACAATCTCAGCAGTTGACAAGCTCTTTTCTGCTGTGAACCTTGCGTTTTCAGATGTTGTTTGTAACAGGCAAGGCTGACAAAAGTGCGTTGACAAGCTGGGCAATGCACTTGTTCTTGTCTTTCGTCCAGACAGGGTTTAGAGGCCAAACATCCCTTACATTTCGATCCAAAATGCTTGTGTTGCTCTTGATTGTTGTAGCCATAGTCACATTTCGAACAGTAATAACTGTATCCCAGGAATCCGGTGATACTGGTAATGGCATCAAAATGTTCATCGTGATGATAGACGTGAATGTATTTTCCGTCTTTGAAATGTTTGCCTCGAAACAACAGAGGTCCACGCTCTTCTTGATGGTGCACTTTCAAGGTATAGCGTGGAGCTAAGACGTCTTGCAATGTTTGCATTTCAGGAATGCCACAGGGTGTGTCTTTGGATATCCCTGCTTGCTGTAACAGGAGTTCTGCTTCTTTTCGCTGTTTGGCTCGACCCGATCTTTTAATAGTTTTCCAAGCTCTTTTCCATTCTGCCGTGTCGTTCTTGTCGGCATACGTTCGTCCCACAACAATGGCACGGGCTAAACACATCTGGTCTTGAGGGTTGTTAATTTGGAAGAGGCTACGCTTGATGCTGCGAAGGTCGTCTACCAATAACACCTTTTTGCGTTGTCCGGTCCCTTGGGGAAGAGACACGTGGGTTATGAACACTGTCGCTAATATGTAAATATTTCGACCACTATGATTCAAATTTTGCCTTACACCCGTCGGTAAATGCTACCCAGGTTACGTTACCTAAAATATATGATGTTAATTACTTTTGGATATTAATTATGAAGTGGGTAGGTGTCAGGACCATACAAAAACAGACGAAATTGTTAATGTTGACGATGATAACGAGAATGATAAATTTGTGGTAATGATGACAATGATTAGAGTGATATAATAATAATAATAATAATAATAATAATAATAATAATAATAATTATTATTATTATTATTATTATTATTATTATTATTACTATAGCTGAAAGATCAAATATTATGAGTTTATTAATTTACATTGTTATCTAGTTGCCTAACTGTCTGCTATTATTTTCCCGTACATCCAATATTGAACAATAACTGGCTAGAGCATGCTGCTCGGACTAGAAATGTAATGCCGGACTAAGGCTTGAGCGGGGATTTTCTTAACTCGAAACTGCCGAGATAACCACCTTAGATGTGCGTGTGCGTGTGTGTGTGTGTGTGTGTGTGTGTGTGTGTGATCTGGATATATGATATTTTCATATCTCTCAGGTAAATAGAACTCAAGATTATATAGAAAACATACAGCTGACATGAACGAAAGGATAGACGGAACGCTATAATAATCTATGACGCACGATATGGTTGGTGCATACCAACGTCAAATTTACATGAGTGAAAATTGGGGATTCAGAAAAAATTAATGTTTATTTTGTCGGACAAGTACACTACTACAATGATCTTACTTTCGATATCCATAACGTTGGTCAAACAAAAATTAAGTGGTCATTTTTGATGCTTTTGGTTTGTAGATACTTAGAGAATAGAAACGAAATTGAACAGAAGCTAAACAAGAGAGAGAGAGAGAGAGAGAGAGAGAGAGAGAGAGAGAGAGAGAAGAAGAAGAAGAAGAAGACTCGCTGGGACAACTATAATTTTACAAATAATAAAAAGGTACGAATTTGCGATGTCCGTGATAATGTAGTAATATTCTGTCTGTAGATTTTCTTTTCTTCACATAAGTGATCAGTTCTGCTTCTGTGTATTCTCCCAGATCAAGAAATTCGCCATCATCGCAAAAAGATCCTACGATGCCAAACTCGACTGAATCTTTCACATCCCTTAAATTTTCTGTTTTAATCTGGATAAAATTAAAGTTGTGTCAGCGAGCACTTGTGAACCTATGTCGACCAACATGCCGTATGAAGCTTCCTCTGAAACCTCCATACGCAATAAAATTTATGAAGATTGCATCCTGCAAACATATTCAATTTTCTAACAAATGAGAACACGAATTACAAACTCAAAAGAATGTTATTGTCATCAACGATATAACCATGGGGGTTGTATCTAAACTGTCTAAGGTCTGAATGCAGATATCATTGACCCAGTGACGTCCTCCTTGGTGGTAAACTCCACGAATTTTCCGATGAATAACTCAACAAGTGTTATCGACAGGTATGGTATAGTTGTTGCAGCAGAGTTGAATTTAATCCTCCTTGGCGCTGTCACAATCTGTGGCAAAAGGATAGACGCCAGGGAGCTATTCTTACAGCTAGCATGAATTTTTTTTTCTAAATATAGCGACACGACTTCTTCTGGCATGTAGTTTTACGCAAACCGTTAATATAAAGGCATGGGGCTTTATATCAAAACAACGGTGGATGGCTCACAGTAGGTATGAAGATTATTATTGAGCACAACAATGTATTCACTGAATGGCGCTTTCAAAACGCAGCCGACCCACTGACCGACTGAACTTATTTGAAGCGGACCCTCTCTTTTTCACATCACTCTGGCTTACACTTGCATCCGCAGCTTTTGTTAACGCGAGGTCAGGCAATTGGAAATCATCTGTTTCCAAAGACATTTCTCATAACCGCTTTTTCACATACTACTCAGGTACACAGAGAGACAATTTAATGATCATTTCCTTGTAATACTTCCAACCGTAGTGGCACAGTAGAAAATATGCTTACTCGGCTTTAGTATTTAGTTATCTGGGGCAAATAAAGTTTATATATATATATATATATATATATATATATATATATATATGTGTGTGTGTGTGTGTGTGTGTGTGTGTGTGTGTGTGTGTGGTTACGACTCAGTGGTCTTAAACTAAGTAATGAGCACCTTATAATTCCAATTTGAAATAAATGATTAGTCTCAAATTATATCTGAATATAACAGTAAATGAGGAATGAATAATTTTGTTCATAAAAACCCAAGCTAACTATGTGGCTCAAATGTTCTACGTTTCCATCAAAAATAGATTTCAAAACTCAAATATCAGTAAAACACTTATTCAAAACTTACAAACTTTATTAAGAAGAACTAGGTACATCAAAACTCAATTGTTAATCATGGACAAAGGTAAAGCACAGAATACTATCTATATATATATATATATATATATATATATATATATATATATATATATATATATATATATATATATAAGATACGTTTCTACAATGATTACTTGTAAATACATCGCATACACAAAACGATTCATAATTCTGAAGCTGCATTTACACGTCAGTGACTAAGGTTGACAAATTCGGCCATATAAAGGGTCACCACCCAATCGTATGAGAGTCTTTCAATATAATCTTATTGGTGGAGTTATGTACCTTCAATTTTACCAATGTGTGTTAGACCTTCTTGTGTCTTGCTAGGTTAGCATGAGGTGATTTATTTTTGTGAAGATGAAGTTTTGAGGGTATAAAAAAATCAAATTGTAGTAGTCGATGCTTAAATTTGTGGACTTTTTTGGGCCCTCTTCTTTCCACATATACGTCTTTTTCTTCCTTTATAGCAATCGGGATATTCAAGAAACTTTTCCTCTAACAAACGCTAGTAAATTCAATCCATCCCTATTTCTACATTCCTAAATCACGTTCAGAACAATATCTTTTAAGGAGATTGACGACAGAGCCACCTAGCGGTGTCTTACGCTTGTACTACATACAATAACTGAAGTTGTTTCAGTGTAATAAAGTTGTTTCAAAACGAATGTTATCTCTGTGTAATAAAGTTGATTCAAAACGAATGTTATCTCTGTGTAATAAAGTTGATTAAATATGGAGCCTACATAAGATATATATATATATATATATATATATATATATATATATATATATATATATATATATATATATATATATATATGAAGCCTATATAAGTTAGATAAATATGATTGAATACGGATGTTAGTTATCTCATTGTAATTAAGTTGACTGAATGCGGATGGTATCTCGGCTGAATAAAGTTCATTGAAATAAACGTGGATGTCCAGTGGAGTAAAATTCACTGAATACGGATTGTATTTATCTGTAATATAGTTGACTGAATACGGATGTTGTAACTCCAACGTGATAAATATTACCGGAAGCTTCCGGACATGTAACATAAACGAGAAGACCTGCTCCAGATTCCGCCAGACTCAAAATTTCACTATCTAGAAATTTCGAGATATTTTGTTTCTTATGCTTTATTAAATATGATACTATACAATTTAATATAATCTGCGTAGTCATTAAACAAATGATCGATCTTCATTATACTGTATATCTAAACATTTTCTTTATTTAAAAATGTTCTTTGAAAATTGTACTGTTGCTTTTTATCATAGGAATAAGCACAATATTTTAAATTGAAAACTGGTCAAATCTTCGCGAGAGAAATTTTGTGAAAAGAAATGCGTAGTTTTCCTTTTAATCAGCATATTCAAAAAGGTTATCGTTCAGTGTTTAATTATTTATATCTATCCCTCGATATGAATTTTGTATATGTATCCCTCAATAGGAAAGTTGTATATGTATGCCTCGATATGCATGTTGTATAAGTATCCCTCGATATGAATGTTGTATATGTAACCCTTGATATGAATGTTGTATAATAAGTTACAGGTAAATAGGTTTCCTGAATCATGGATCCTGTTGATGAAAATAACTTCCTCCTTGAAGGTAAACAAAAGTAACTAGATAAAAGCATTTTCGCAAGCCAAGGTTCCGATTTGTTAACCCTATCTACAGGGTTAACATATTGGACCCTTGGCTAGCGAAGATGAGTTAAAAGTGATTATGGTCATTCTTCATAAAAACACCATTAATTGACACTTTGTTCAAGGTAAAGCATTAATAATTTTATTCTTTTAAATGTAGCAAAATTACCTTGTGAAAGCAATCTGTATAGTACACTGGATGAAAGTCGGAGTTTATTAAGTGATAACAAGACAGAAAGACCAAGACACAGCCAAGGTAGATATTAACCTAGTCCGATAAATCACCCCCCCCCCGCCAGTCTGTGTTGATACTGATAGTGCTTCTCCCGAAAGTCATTACCATCATGGGTGAAGGGCTCATTTATCGGCGTAATATTAATCCGTGTGCTATTAATAGACTGATTATTGGTTGGGTTCGACTAATTCTGATGATCATCAATTAAGAGAAGAAACAAAGAGAAATATAGGAAAATTACTTTTACACCGAAAGGAATTAAACTTTTGGCAAATATTGGAAGAGAATATCTGAAATCCAGATTAAACGGTGAACGTACACCATTGACAAGAGTAACAGAAGTATTTAACAAATAGTAACGAACTTAAAATGTTAAGGGAAAATAAATTTGCAACAAGCGGATACTGCAGACGCCTACGTATAAATTATAACAGAAAAAAATTAACTACATGTGATGAAAATGAAAAAACAAAACAAATTTGCTAATAAAAAATAGAGATCTTTCAACACATTTCCATATAAATATTTACACAGCCAATAAGCACGCTTCACTATATATATATATATATATATATATATATATCCACACAGTACCGAATTAAGGCTTTCTAGGGTGTCAAGTGCTGAAAATATGACGGTGTCCCCCCCCCCCAAAAAATGTATAAAAATAGAAAAGAATTTTCTTTTGAATATTAGAATTTTCTGGTGCCCGTGTTGGGCTCGTGCCCTCAGCATGTGCTTAGTGTGCTTGATGGGTAATCCGACCACACACACACATATATATATATATATATATATATATATATATATATATATATATATATATATATATTTGTGTGTGTGTGCAGAGAGAGAGAGAGAGAGAGAGAGAGAGAGAATTCAGAGGTAAAAGAATTAAAAGAAATTCTACTAATCAACGGATCGGATAACTGAAAATCTTCGATTAAAAGTTAAAGAAGGCAATGTTGTTTTTGACTGATGTATTTTAATGGAAAAATAGTGGACAACACACAACGATATTGGGAACGAAACCGTATCTCACCTACATGCAGTTTTGTGATGTAATAGGACTCCCGAGAGCGTGCTATCGTAATGTTTAACTTTCCATTGAGTTGTAGCATTGGGAAAATATTCAGTATAGTACACACATATCTGATTACGAATTTCGACAATTTTCCCCCTATTTCGAAACCCACCTTGGTATCCACACTGCAACACATATCATTTTTGTTTTACCAGGAACTATCTCGACCTGACCCATATGGCCATAGAACACAATTAATTTTACTATATATTCTCTACATTTGTTTCTCAGTACTGAACTTTCCACTGTGTGACAATCAATACAAATCATATGTCAATCTAAAATACCTTCAAAGATGACTTCATGGTGAAGTTCTTGTCAAGGGTTGACCTGCTTATTTTTGAGAGGCTGAATTGTAAACAAAACACCATACAATGGAACACAGATTTCACTTCCGGATCATCACCAAGGCCTTATTACTCACTGTGCACTGTCGCCGAAATACACACAGACAACCACACCATAAGCTCATATTCTAAGGAATAAACAATTGCCTTTAAATCCTTACCAAGAATGCCTAAATCTAACTCTTGTATCACCACCAAACGGAGACAGGAAAAAATGATCTAAAAATAGACTGGGATAACATTCGTGGGTACTGGACTGGAACTATTAATTGTGACCTGAGGCCTGAAAGGCCCAATTTGTATGGCCAATTTTACTCAAACTTTTATATTTGCATGCCACACTTATTTCAACTTTAAACATGAAGTCTTTTGGAATTTCCTTGCAAACAAGATATGTGACAGCTGTCAGAAAGTGTGTAGTGGTGGTGTTCCACAGGGTGCAAGTTGTGGTCCAAGTGTTCTTGAGAAACCAAAACTAAATTTGCTATATCTCCCTTAATTACAGGAATTTTTCAATGCAGTAAAAACCTAAATGTAATACATGATAAGGGCTGTCTGAAAATATGTTTGAAATTTAAAAATAATGATATATTAAATTTTAATGGAAATTTAAATACACATTTAAATTTTAGAAACTAAATTTTTAAAAAAAAATAAATTTTCACACAAGTTATAAGATTCATTTTGAAAAATTTAAGGCAGCAAAGTTGATTAATGAATGGTATTTAAAACAAATGGTAGTTTGGGTCTGTACAACTGATAACATTTTTCCCAGGGGTACTGAAGCATGATAGCTCACAATGATTTTGGCAGCAAATTGCAATATACCTATCCAGATGCATATAGGTGTACACACTAAAGAAACAATGACAGGTGCTATGTTCCACATTTATTGTGTCAGGTACTTGGGCAGTTGTTTGTATAACTAATAGTGCACTCAAATTTAAAGTTTTGGTGGGACCACTACCATGTTTTAAAGCAAATATTCATTCCATTTTAATGTCGATAACTACAAAAGTCAACAATGTGATAGGAAAATACAGTTTCAGGGAGGTTCCACCTTACTGAACCATGGTGCGAATCTCTCTCATGAAGATCTAAGCCATGTCTTTGAGGTGCTGTATATCAGTGTGCTGATATGAACTAATCTTGGTCACTTATAGCAGTACACTGTACATGTCCTTTATGAGACCTTGCTATCACCACCGGACTACTGGAGAGCTTCCAAACTGATCCAACTCTAACACTTTGTTCCAGATACCAGGCTAGACCTGAAAATATATAACATGTTTCACTTAATTCTAGAAAACTGTAAGATGTAGGCAAATGAAATTAAAATGTGTTGGATATGGTGATTTCAAAATAACATTCAGGTTGCAAACATGGGAAAAAATAGTAAACTTTACAGAGTGACACTCAGAAATGTGAAGCAATGGGCATGTATTAAAGTGATAAATGCATCCTAAAAATAGATGATGTTTCTACAAGCATATTTAGCCATTTACAGGTTAAATAACTAATCAGGTAGAGTAGGTATCATCAAGTTTAAGGCAATGTTGGAACGGTGAGGTTTGATCATTGGTGCAAACATTAGTACATACCAGTATACTGGAAAGTCAAATGACAATGTACCAAATTAAAATTTATTACTATAAGCAATCTTATTCATGAGGAAAATAACAATTTTGGATATTGCGAGTGAATACAGCCAAATGTGGCCACACAGATCAACTATAGGTACCAACAGATCCTATATCATCAACCAAATGTGAAATTCTGATCCCCAAGACTTGTAAACAAGGATGGACATTTGCATGTGTGGCACATATGCAATGTACTTATTAAAATCACATGTGCAAACATAATTCAAATGATCTGTTTGAACATTTTTAGTCTATTTTTAAGAGTGTTGGTTACCAGTTATTAAGCTCAATGATTCAATGGAATCAGATATCAGCTGATGCTGCAATACCGCACTCTGTCAAAGTACTACATTGAAATATGTTACCATACAGAGGCATATTCATGATGAAAATAACATCTTGGATATTTGAAGTGCACACAGCCAGAACTGATCCTTACAGGTTCACTATAGGTATTATGTCAGCCTATATGATGTACAGAATGTCAACTTTTGATCCTAAACATTCTAAAATATATGCATATTTGTTCATGTCAGCTAAGTAACCATGTTAAGATTAGTTGTACAAAGTTAAATTCAAATAATCTGTTTGAATATTTCTTATGTAATCTTTAGAGTGTCAGTTAACAAATATTATTAGTAATTAATAATGCATAAAGCAAAATGGATCATTAGAATTCCCATAATATCATCTAGGCCACAATGCCGCACTACATCAATCAATATCTTAAAGAAACTGAACAATAAATGGAATGCATTCTGTGTTCAACTTACATCCTTTTGCTGTTTTCTTACATGCAAGGGTAAATATACCTGGGGAAAGTATATTTTATCCCTTTGACCTGTATTTCATTCTCTGACAGCTTAATATGATTTTGTAGAGAACTTGAGCAGGTTCTATTATAAAGTCTTCATCTCTGTCCTCTCACTAAATACCCTATAACTATGTTTATAAACAATTACTGATAGCTATACAAGCAGATATTTGTTACTCAGGAAGTCACCCCATCATAAACACATAAATTAACTGCTTGGACCCCAAATAAATAGTTTCAATGACCTAAAGGTACAATACAAAATAGAATTTTGTCTTCGTGTATTTTAAATGAAGGTCTCATTTTCACTTACAAAGATATTCTCTCTGATAAAATTTGACAAATATCCATCATTTGAGCTTGTATATGGTGTAGGATTATATACATGCTGATATCATTTAATATCATTCCCAATAAATATTATATATGTGCATTTTTGGTGGAAAAATTTTATTTTTTAATTTTTTTAAAAATTTCATTAAAATTTTTAAAATAAAAAATCAATTTTTTATTTTTAATTTCATTCTTATATTTTTAAAGTCAATATACATAACATATTAAAATTTCATGTGTCTATCATTAATAATAAAGATTTTATGCCAGTTTAAACTTTACTCAAATACTGCACTGACAGGCCATAGAACACAATTAATTTTACTATATATTCTCTACATTTGTTTCTCAGTACTGAACTTCCCACTGTGTGACAATCAATACAAATTATATGTTAATCTAAACTACCTTCAAAGATGACTTTACGGTGAAGTTCTTGTCAGGGGTTGACCTGCATTTTTTTGAGAGGCTGAATTGTAAACAAAACACCATGCAATGGAACACAGATTTCACTTCCGGATCATCACCAAGGTCTTATTACTCACTGTGCACTGTTGCCGAAATACACACAGACAAGCACACCATAAGCTCATATTATAAAGAATAAACAATTGCCTTTAAATCCTTACCAAGAATGCCTAAATCTAACTCTTGTATCACCACCAAACGGAGACAGGAAAAAATGATCTAAAAATAGACTGGGACTACATTCGTACTGAACTGGAACTATTAATTGTGACCTAAGGCCTGAAAGGCCCAATTTGTATGGCCAATTTTAGTCAAACTTTTATACTTGTATGCCACACTTATTTCAACTTTAAACATGAAATCTTTTGGAATTTCCTTGCAAACAAGCCATGTGACAGCTGTCAGAAGGTGTGTAGTGGTGGTGTTCCACAGGGTGCAAGTTGTGGTCCAAGTGTTCTTGAGAAACTAAAACTAAATTTGCTATATCTTCCTTAATTACAGGAATTTTTCAATGCAGTAAAAACCTAAATGTAATACATGATAAGGCCTGTCTGAAAATATGTTTGAAATTTAAAAATAATAAGATATTAAATTTTAATGAAAATTTAAATACACATTTAAATTTTAAAAACTAAATTTTTAAAAAAAAATAAATTTTCACACAAGTTATAAGATTCATTTTGACAAATTTAAGGCAGCAAAGTTGATTAATGAATGGTATTTAAAACAAATGGTAGTTTGGGTCTGTACAACTGATAACATTTTTCCCAGGGGTACTGAAGCATGATAGCTCACAGTGATTTTGGCAGCAAATTGCAATATGCCTATCCAGATGCATATAGGTGTACACACTAAAGAAACAATGACAGGTGCTATGTTCCACATTTATTGTGTCAGGTACTTGGGCAGTTGTTTGTATAACTAATAGTGCACTCAAATTTAAAGTTTTGGTGGGACCACTACCATGTTTTATAGCAAATATGCATTCCATTTTAATGTCGATAACTACAAAAGTCAACAATGTGATAGGAAAATACAGTTTCAGGGAGGTTCCACCTTACTGAACAATGGTGCGAATCTCTTTCATGAAGATTTAAGCCATGTCTTTGAGGTGCTGTATATCAGTGTGCTGATATGAACTAATCTTTGTCACCTATAGCAGTACACTGCACATGTCCTTTATGAGAACTTGCTATCACCACCAGACTACTGGACAGCTTCCAAACTGATCCAACTCTAACACTTTGTTCCAGATACCAGGCTAGACCTGAAAATATATAACATGTTTCACTTAATTCTAGAAAACAGTAAGATGTAGGCAAATGAAATTAAAATGTGTTGGATATTGTGATTTCAAAATAACATTCAGGTTGCAAACATGGGAAAAAATAGTAAACTTTACAGAGTGACACTCAGAAATGTGAAGCAGTGGGCACGTATTAAAGTGATAAATGCATCCTAAAAATAGATGATGTTTCTACAAGCATATTTAGCCATTTACAGGTTAAATAACTAATCAGGTAGAGTATGTATCATCAAGTTTAAGGCAATGTTGGAACGGTGAGGTTTGATCATTGGTGCAAACATTAGTACATACCAGTATACTGGAAAGTCAAATGACAATGTACCAAATTAAAATTTATTACTATAAGCAATCTTATTCATGAGGAAAATAACAATTTTGATATTGCAAGTCAATACAGCCAAATGTGGCCACACAGATCAACTATAGGTACCAACAGATCCTATATCATCAACCAAATGTGAAATTCTGATCCCCAAGACTTGTAAACAAGGATGGACATTTGCATGTGTGGCACATATGCAATGCACTTATTAAAATCTCATGTGCAAACATAATTCAAATGATCTGTTTGAACATTTTTAGTCTATTTTTAAGAGTGTTGGTTACCAGTTATTAAGCTCAATGATTCAATGGAATCAGATATCAGCTGATGCTGCAATACCGCACTCTGTCAAAGTACTAAATTGAAATATGTTACCATACAGAGGCATATTCATGATGAAAATAACATCTTGGATATTTGAAGTGCACACAGCCAGAACTGAGCCTTACAGGTTCACTATAGGTACTATGTCAACCTATATGATGTACCGAATGTCAACTTTTGATCCCAAACATTCTAAAATATATGCATATTTGTTCATGTCAGCTATGTAACCATGTTAAGACTAGTTGTACAAAGTTAAATTCAAATAATCTGTTTGAATATTTCTTATGTAATCTTTAGAGTGTCAGTTAACAAATATTATTAGTAATTAATAATACATAAAGCAAAATGGATCATTAGAATTCCCATAATATCATCTAGGCCACAATGCCGCACTACATCAATCAATATCTTAAAGAAACTGAACAATAAAATGGAATGCATTCTGTGTTCAACTTACATCCTTTTGCTGTTTTCTTTCATGCAAGGGTAAATATACCTGGGGAAAGTATATTTTATCCCTTTGACCTGTATTTCATTCTCTGACAGCTTAATATGATTTTGTAGAGAACTTGAGCAGGTTCTAGTATAAAGTCTTCATCTTTGTCCTCTCACTAAATTCCCTATAACTATGTTTATAAACAATTACTGATAGCTATACAAGCAGATATGTGTTACTCAGGAAGTCACCCCATCATAAACACATAAATTAACTGCTTGGACCCCAAATAAATAGTTTCAATGACCTAAAGGTACAATACAAAATAGAATTTTGTCTTCATGTATTTTAAATGAAGGTCTCATTTTTACTTACAAAGATATTTTCTCTGATAAAATTTGACAAATATCCATCATTTGAGCTTGTATATGGTGTAGGATTATATACATGCTGATATCATTTAATATCATTCCCAATAAATATTATATATGTGCATTTTTGGTGGAAAAATTTTATTTTTTAATTTTTTTTTAAATTTCATTTAAATTTTTAAAATAAAAATCAATTTTTTATTTTTAATTTCATTCTTATATTTTTAAAGTCATTATACATAACATATTAAAATTTCATGTGTCTATCATTAATAATAAAGTTTTTATGCCAGTTTAAACTTTACTCAAATACTGCACTGACAGGCCCAATTTGTATGGCCAATTTTAGTCAAACTTTTATACTTGCATGCCACAGTTATTTCAACTTTAAACATGAAGTCTTTTGGAATTTCCATGCAAACAAGACATGTGACGGCTGTCAGAAAGTCTGTAGTGGTGGTGTTCCACAGGGTGCAAGTTGTGGTCCAAGTGTTCTTGAGAAACCAAAACTAAATTTGCTATATCTTCCTTAATTACAGGAATTTTTCAATGCAGTAAAAACCTAAATGTAATACATGATAAGGCCTGTCTGAAAATATCTTTGAACTTTAAAAATAATGATATATTAAATTTTAATCGAAATTTAAATAAACATTTAAATTTTAAAAACTAAATTTAAAAAAAAAATTAAATTTTCACACAAGTTATAAGATTCATTTTGACAAATTTAAGGCAGCAAAGTTGATTAGTGAATGGTATTTAAAACAAATGGTAGTTTGGGTCTGTACAACTGATAAAATTTTTCCCAGGGGTACTGAAGCATGATAGCTCACAGTGATTTTGGCAGCAAATTGCAATAGGCCTATCCAGATGCATATAGGTGTACACACTAAAGAAACAATGACAGGTGCTATGTTCCACATTTATTGTGTCAGGTACTTAGGTAGTTGTTTGTATAACTAATAGCGCACTCAAATTTAAAGCTTTGATGGAACCACTACCATGTTTTATAGCAAAAATGCATTCCATTTCAATGTTGATAACTTCAAAAGTCAACAATGTGATAGGAAAATACAGTTTCAGGGAGGTTCCACCTTACTGAACCATGGTGCGAATCTCTCTCATGAAGATCTAAGCCATGTCTTTGAGGTGCTGTATATCAGTGTGCTGATATGAACTAATCTTGGTTACTTATAGCAGTACACTGCACA
>JAECUM010018946.1:0-46531 GCA_016617855.1 Megalonaias nervosa
CAAAATAAAAAATAAAAATATAAATTATAATTTCCCAATTTGTAAAGAAACGAATGGTCCATAATTATCATATGTTAACTACTGACTGAAATTAGCAGTTCTGTACATAAATTTCCATGGACTGGACTTGAGGCATATACATACTTTTAGAATGTTAAAATTATCAGAAGACAAACGGACAGTTCAGAAGAACACATTCAGAATCTTCCACCTGAGCTGCGAGAACCATTTCTCAACTACTTTGTATAGATTCAAAGGAAACGCAAATTACATCCGAAGCGGCATATAGCTTTTAACCATTGGTGTCCTTTAGTCAAAATAGGACATTCGTTTAAAAATCATCAAAATGTGCAGAAATTGATCAGCTACGAACACGAAACGATTCCACAAGGCGCGAAGATACCTTTGAAATTTTGACGCAGTTTCGTGTGTGTCTTAGTTCCGTTTGCTATCATATTCTTTGTGGCAAATTTATAAACACCACATGCAAACCATGACTCAAACTGGGACAGTTTAAATATGACTGTACTTGTACGCCGTCATTGTGAATTTTCTGGAAGTTAAGTTTTGGGTAGCTGGCATGACAAAGCAATCTTCAGGAACTACTAACATATTTTTGTTCCTGATTAATCTTGACCGGAAGCTCACAAAAGAATTTCTATCTAGACTTTTCTTGACTCTCTCTCTCTCTCTCTCTCTCTCTCTCTCTCTCTCTCTCTCTCTCTCTCTCTCTCTCTCTCTCTCTCTCGCATGGAGCTAGATGGTGTTTGCTATTGTTACGTGTAGGCTCGTACAAAAATAACAACAGAAAAGAGTGAAGCCAATAAGCTTTTTAAATTTTAACAAAATAATTTATTTCCCTAGAAAACAATGTAAAAATTGGCAATAGGACTTACGGTTTGTGAATATAATCCAAAATTTAATCCTAAGATTGAAAAATACAAGCCCTATCACTAAACAGTTCTAATAGAATCCGGGTTCGAATCTCGATGAAATTCCAATATGGAGGCGATGACGTCAGATGTCTGTACTGATGGTAACAGATCTTCGATTGAATCACAGTTTATAACGTTTCCGTTAAACTCCAGAATATATTTCCACTGAACTTCTTTGTCCCAGAACTTTTATAAAAAAGTACACTTGTTTAGTTTTTCAGAGAATAAATTATTAAATTCCAAAAACAAATGAACTTCAAAAACAATCTGGCTTCGACAATATAAACACCTTGTACCTTCAAGGTGTGGACATACGACTGACTAAATCTACTAGAGAGCGTCTGTTTAAAGCCGCGATTTTAGATCACATGGTACTTCACGTGATAGGCTACGTGATTTACTAATTTGAACATCGCAATAAAAAAAAATGCCATTTATCACGTATGCAAGAATAGCCCTATCTAAGAATCAAATTCTCACGCTGAAAATATATTTTTTTAAAAAAGGCTGTTTACAATCCAGCTAACATACGGGCCGAAGTGACCTTGGAAATAGCCAATCGTTATCACTCGATGTTTACAAACTCTATGAACCAAAGTGAGCTGAAAATAATGCTAATGTAATACGCTTTACTTTGTAAACAAACTGAATTTACTGAAAAAACATATCGAATCCCGTGAAAATAATCATTGCAATAAAATGTAATGAAACAAAAATAAAATAAAAAAGAATTTTGAAACTAACACACAAGCAATTTAATTACATATACGTAACAGCTATGGATCTATCAAGTCTTTTATCAAAATCTCTTTATTGCACTTGTGCCAATACTTCTTGAGGACTGCTAAGTGACACGGGATGTCGTTGCCGCTTGACTTCGTCTGGTTTCCCCGCTTAAAAGGTTTTATCATTTCATACTAATTCAAATTTTGATTTAGTTGGAGCACACACTCTCTCACTTTATACAGAGAGACTCCTTGGCTCTAAGAGAATACACCTATTAAGTTTTAAACTGTGAAAATAGAAGAGTCACAACAAATGGTTCTTCTAGTCAGAGTTTTACTGAGAGGCATTCCAACGTAAACTTTCGATAAGATTTCTGACTAATCCATTCGAGATAAAAGTCAAAAGAAAATACACTGTGCTCCGGAATGTCAACGAACTCAAAGAACGAGTGAGACAGGAGAGAAGAGTGACTAATGAAAAGATGATATCGATATCAAGAAAAAGACATTGGTTTTCAGAATGCCCCATGAAGAAAGATAATACAGAGAAAGTGCACCAGAAGCGGAAATAGAGAGACGACGAACTCAATCCAGTAAATATATTTAAGATGGCGAGACAAATAAAATCAACAGATAAGGGATAACCCACACCAATGAAGGAAAAAATATCCAAAGAGAAAGAGAGCAAAAAGTAAACGTTTATGACATTTCATAAGTCAAGGGAATATAACAAAGTACGTAAGTGTATGTTTGTTCTAAGTTGTTCATTTAGCATGAATAATACACTTAAACACACTTTTAGGGACCATAAATGGCTTGTTGGAGAGCAAGTGTTTGGTGTTAGAAAGGAAACGCTACTTGCTAGAATGTAGTTGATATGATGTTGATTTCTCTGCAAGTTTCTTTGGTTAGTAAATTTGGGCCTTTGATGACTCAAAACTGATTCAAACATTTAGTTCTTTACACATGTCTTCATAATTACTTGCGTTTTTAAAATATCATTTTAAATTACATTTACCAGATTAAAATACGTTTGTAAGTTTAAACTTTATCCGAGCATATAGTTTTCTCTCAACGCAACAGTGACTCAGCAAAGCTGAATAAATGTTTGATGAGAAAAAAAAAACAATTTTCCTTTTTCTTTTGAAATGCACATAACAGGGAACAACATTATTTTGGAAGTTGAGGATCGGCATGCCTTGATACCTAGTTTCTTCTGTGATCGTATATATATATATATATATATAGAGAGAGAGAGAGAGAGAGAGAGAGAGAGAGAGAGAGAGAGAGAGAGAGAGAGAGAGAATCATCGCAACAGGTGAAATCGTGATAAACACAAATTTCTCAAGAGCAGATTACTAAGTATCAATATGAAGGGTGACAGAAATTAGATCAACCTAGCATGTTGGTAAAATACATATCCCCGCTCCAATATTTGTCCCATCCCCACCCCCACCCCCACTTCATTCACTGACCTTGGGTGGGGAAAAGGGTGTACGGATTTATCAATATTCAATGACGCATGCATATCTGAATGGCCTTTTCATTCTCACACACATCTATCTATCTATCTATCTATCTATCTATCTATATATATATATATATATATATATATATATATATATATATATATATATATATAGGAAGGGGGAGAGAGAGAGAAAAGAAGACAGACAGAGTTACTGTCGCTATGCACGCTGTTTATCAACGATAGTACTTTAGTTTATGATCTGACAATGATATACATTGTTTATGACAACTACAGTCAAACCTTGTTTATGGCAACTACAGTCAAACCTGGTTTACGATGACTACAGTCAATTTTCCATAAAAGTTCCGTAATTACAGAATATAAAGACTAGACACTTATTTGGTCAAACACATTATAAAATTTCGACAATTTGACAATTTCACATGATAATTAAGTTCGTAAAGCACAACGAAAGTCTACGTAGTTATAAATAAAAAAGACCAAAATATTTCAGTAATCTGAGCTTCGCCGTCTCATCTGTCCAAATGAATATTTAATGACTGTTCAGCTCTCTGGGGTGATAACGGATCGCATTCAGTTCAGCTGTCGTTACTTTCAGCACAAAAGCTCTGTTAAGACGGTGATGCAACACCGCGTTTGTTTTACCTAATAGCCTTTCACTTTCACTATGCATTTCAAAATTGGATATGGGTCGTGTTTAGGATAAAAGCCGTTTGTGTTTTATGTGGGATTTTTTGGAACTTACACTTTCATTCTTCTTACAAGCTCTACTCATAAATAATCCGTGCGATGAGCACGTGTTGTACAAGCTGGTGAAGTCCCACCACCTGGTTTCGTTACTATAATAATTTTCTCTCGTGCAATCCGATCGCAAGGAGCACTATTCAGTATTAAAGGCTACTTTTTATTTATTTATTCTACATGATGTAATAGTGGGTACGGTTCACGACTTTAGTTTAAGCTTCATGAAGAACGGATCCTTGTGAATCGTATGTGCTAGCTACCAAGAACAAACTTTGTCACTGACATTTGTTTAGATTGTTCATAAAAAGAGGCCGTGGCTTGAAAACGTGTGCCACAAAAGTGTCTGTTCAGCAATGCATTCATTAGATTGGTGGTATCATATCTTTTGCAACCATTCCGACTCCGGAAGTTCGGTATCTCTTCCTTTTTCGTGCGAAACCTGATAGCTGTTGATGAGACGCAGAGATTTTAGCTCATAAAAGTTTCTTTCTGCTATCTGTTGAATCTTTGTATGCACAGATGACTAAATCACTCCCATTTTTAGTGCTGAACAGTTTTTTGTTTTACAATATGTTAAAAAGCGCATCTTTTCCAGAGCAATGTTAAGTCGATCTCATATCAGAAAAATGTTTTGGACTGTCGTCGATAACGTCTGTAGTTCAAGTTATTCCTATACATGCATATAAAGAATTTGAATACATTTTTTTTTTTTTTTAAATCTGTTACAATATCTGATTCATTTCCTTGCATTTAATGCGATATTTTATCTCTTTCACCTATTTGTCAATGCCTACTAAACTAAAATGGATATGGAAAGTCTGGATAAACCAATGTTAACCGTTTGGTTATCACTTGGTTCAAGTGGATGTCGGATATGTCAGATTTTTGGTTAACACAGAAGAATGTGTTTTGGTCCTTGCTGATCTGACTTTTTTTCTTTAACATTTACGAGTTTTCACATAGGGGATAAATGAGTTGATACCCTTTGTTATCTTAACGCTTAAATGCTGGGGCGGAGAGCCTCTCTATATGCATCTGGACTTTTTCATGAAGCGGCATTGATATACTTTTCTTCAATATCTTAAAGACAAAAACGAATATATTTTTTGTTATCACCCAATGTCACTCCGGATCGCGTGTTCAATAAACAATTAACATTTCCAAGGATCCTATAAGTGATCAAGAATTTCGAAAACCCTCTAGAGAAAAATCATGATGTAAACAAAGTTTCGATTTCCTATCTCGCGACAGCAGATTCGTGCCTCGAGAAAACACATTCATGTTTTCTAAAAACACGTGAACTTATGATTGAAATGACTTTTCTGATTGGTTCTCTTCACATCCCCACGCTAGACTTTCGATTACGCGCACTTGAGCTTAGATAATGCGAAATGTTTTCACGTTTGGGTCCTTTTGGCCTGTCTGGTCGTTCGATTACGGGTAGTAGGAGTTTCGATTTCGCGTAATCGATAGCTTTGTTACAAGGACAATATATATCATTTGACCGAAAACATCTTCCAAGCGGCTCTATCGCTTTTTTGTAATCTAGTCTCCAGATCGCAAAACGTTTCCACGTTATGGGCCATATGATTTGCTATAGAAAATTGGTTCACCCTATTTGTTTGTTTGGTTTGGGGGGGGGGGTTGTTTTGTTTTTTCTGTTTATGTGCTATTACGATACAGAGCTGTTCGGCACAATGCGGCGAACGGGGTGAGATATTCATTAGAGATGAAAGTCTTCCTTTCTTGAAGTCGTGCATTGTTTTCGCACACACCATTTTCTTGTCTGCAGTGCTCCAGTGTAGTGCATTTCCCACAAGAAAATAGTTCAGAACTGATCAGTATCCAAACTGCTCTATATTTTACTCTGCTATTGCGAAAGCTGACTATGCCGGCAATATTTTGACTTTAAAATCGTTGAATTCTTTTGGTCTAATAATGTGTATGCTGCGAAGCCATTTTATAGTCGATACCAAGTCCACGGCCACCTTGTACACGTCTAGACGGCTACTGTTAATATGGAATCAAACATAGTGCCCTGTGGTTGACCAGTCTACAGTCAGATATGATCCTCATCAACTACAATAGGCGTTGTGTGCTTATTCTGTAAATGTATAGCGTGTCAGTGACACTTTTTATGTTTAGAGAAACAAATTAATGTTTGAAGTTCGAATGAACGTAGGTCAACAAAACATCCTAGTGGTTATTTATTGCCATCCATAGATCTAATCACATGCACCAGAAAACAAGTGAGGACAGCGACTTTGCTAACAAACATCATCTGGTGAGCAGAGTATACTAGTCACATAATCTAATGAATCACCACACTGTGTGTGTGTGTGTGTGTGTGTGTGTGGGTGGGTGTGGGTGTGTGTGATTTGGATTATTAACTTAGCTTTAACAATTTGTCAGTCATATCGCTGCGATGGCTGCAGTGTGACAGTTTATAGTGATGTCTAGCACTGGGGTATCATGCCGCAGACATGTAGCATCATGTCCCATCCGGTCACATTATCCTGATACCAGGCCGACCAGTCTTAACATTAACCTCTTTATGCTGAACACCAAGCGAGGCAGCTGCTAGTACCATTTTTTACGTCTTTGCATGATTCGGCCGGGGTTCGATACCGCGACCTGCCACATCCGAGGCGGACGCTCTAACCACTAGGCCACCGGAGCGGTCCTCGCCACGCTTTTTTTTTTAGCATATAATGACATATTAAAATGCTCTACTGCACTATTGTAAAATATATTGCGTTTTATTATGATAAAGGGTAAGAATAATATCATTAAAGAAAATTAAGGGTTGTTGTTGTTGGGTTTAACGCCATGGCAACTACAGTCAAACCTGGTTTACGATGACTACAGTCAATTTTCCATAAAAGTTCCGTAATTACAGAATATAAAGACTAGACACTTATTTGGTCAAACACATTATAAAATTTCGACAATTTGACAATTTCACATGATAATTAAGTTCGTAAAGCACAACGAAAGTCTACGTAGCTATAAATAAAAAAGACCTTTCATCACACGATAGGCTATACATGGCGGCCAGTATTAACGGTTGAGGAAGAACCAGGGAAAACCCCGGAAAGAACCACCGACCCACGAGAAGCTACTGGCAAGCTTTCTCACGTACCCACATTGGCCGAATCCGAGACTCGAACCCACGCAGACAGAGGTGAGATGGCAGTGACCCGTAACGGAGAGCGCTTTAGAAGTTAAGGGTTATTACAATTATAAAAATGGAACTGCCTGACGAATATCATTTGCCCCGGCGTTTAGTGCAACACAGCACACTTGTTGCTGCAACTACCTATCCAATTTGCAAGCAGATGATGATTCTAAAATGAACCCTATTGTGAATATGACTTTTCATAGACAAATGAGCTACCAGTCATGAGCGATTCAGTAAAACTTCATTCAAACACTAGAACATATCAAACTACATCAACGTAAAAGTATGATTTAATGATAAGTTAATTTAAAGGTAAAAATTATGTGTCCATTCTTGAGCATTAGTTCTATGCCAACATCAAAATTAAGTGGCGCTGAATTACATTACTAAGTTAAATCTCTCTCTCTCTCTCTCTCTCTCTCTCTCTCTCTCTCTCTCTCTCTCTCTCTCTCTCTCAACTTTCAGAATGAATTTTGAAGGTATTTATGTCAAATTGAACTGTTACCAACTCATAAGATTAAAATTAAAATCGAGTGAATAATAAACAAATTTCCAGCTAAAAATATTCCTTTTGAGGGTAACTACTTTGCGGTCATCATCGTCACAAATTCGTAATAATTCACCTGGCCATCTCCATCTATGTCGGCTTCTCGAATCATTTCATCAACTTCCTCATCTGTTAGCATTTCTCCCAAATTTCCCAATACCTGTCGCAGATCAGCAGCACTGATAAAACCATTTCCATCTCTGTCAAAAACATGGAATGCTTTCCTCATTCCTTCTTCGATGTCATTGTCTTCCAATTTTCTGGCCATCATTGTGAGAAACTCCGGGAAATCGATTGCACCGTTACCATCAGCATCAACTTCAGCGATCATGTTTTGCAACTCTGCTTCAGTTGGATTCTGGCCTAACGCTCTCATTACAGTTTCCAGTTCCTCGGCCGTAATCATGCCATTTCCATCTTTGTCAAAAAGATCGAATACATCTTGAAATTCTGCAATCTCCTCTTCCGTCAGTTGGTCTGCCATTTTGTATCGAAATGAACGGAGAGTCTAACACGACGACGGTAGGATCTAATGGCTGGATAATGATGCTGACTCTTCGAAATATTAATGCCCCTTTTGATGACGATATATGAGTAATTCCATGGATACATGCACCTACACAAATTTATTCAGAAGTGATTATATTTGTTCTGCTAGAAAAGAACCATATGACTATTCGGTCAGAAGATATTTGGCAAACTGTGCTGAGAAGAGTGAGGCAAGATGCACGTGGAAATGAAGTAATTGGAGTGCATATTTTCGCCCAATGTCGTACATGTAAACATTACTGTAATGACAGTGCGTCTTGTGGCAGGAAAAGTTATCATTATTTTTCGTGTCCCAAGACGTCTATGCACATAAAAATATAGCATCTGATGTGTTCCAACACTTGTAGACCACAATATGTCAAAGTTAAAATTGGCAAGATCGGTGACACAGCAGTTACCAGCTCTTGTTCAATGACCATATCAATAAACTGTTATTAACTACTATGTCTTTATCATGTAAGTATTTCACTTGTGCATATGGTTATACTTCCCCAAAATGAAATAAAATAAAACCAAACAAAGTTTTAATAATTCACGGGAAGCTTAGAGTTTATCGGCAGATTCGTGCTATAGTCTGCAATACTAACACGATGCAACTCATGTTTAGCGTTACTTGTATCCTTGTGTATTCCTAACATATTAGACGAAGAGTTTGCTTAATTGGTTTTATTACAAATCTCATTCTTCAGCTTGCATTTTAGCTACACGTTCATTAGTGTTTTATTTACATTGTTTCACGAATTCAAGAGTTAGCATTTTTCAATGATATAAGCGATTATACAAGGTGATGTAATCGACAAATTGTTAATGAATATGTATACACATGTTAGACTGGTGACCATAATATATTCACAGAACGATCATATATTCATCAATGAATGACCATAATAAAGGTCAAAATTCAAAATTTTAATTGGTGGAGCATTCTTTTATTTTTTGACAGAAATCCAGGCCAGTTAATTGTTTAATCCCTAATAAAGATTAGGTAACAGATAGTTTTGTCCCAAGGCAAGGCAACGCTGGTACCCCTTTGTTCTACAACATTAATCCGATAATCGGCTTGTACAACCTATTATTTGTACGATTAGCGTATATACATAAATATATAATTAATTAAGGTCGTTTAGATCATTCAAATTATCAATGCAACATTAATGCAAACATTGTCATAGGATTTTTTCATAGCATTATTTCTGAGATTTCTTTATTATATTTTAGAAGCAAGTTTTGCGCAGTGGTTCCTGTGACTCGAGACCAAGAGGTGTACTTCATTTGCTGCAATTTAAAATCTACAACGCAAATGCCGTGACGACAAGGTGTAAACAAGTTAAAACTAAATGCGAGCGGTGCACCAAAAATTAATTTCGGCGTTTTAATACTGTCACCACACATGAATGATTTTTACGTTTACAAGGCAGAAAATGTAATTACCTGTGACATTTGATAAGTGTAATTCGATAATGTATATACTTCAACATTGTCTCGGAGACTTACGACGATATCGCACATGTTCTCTCCACCTTGCCTAGACGCATCCATATTTTGTGCTACAGAATTTGAACGGAGAAAAATAGTAGAGGCAGTGAAGAAGCGCGAGTAGCACAGATCTCAAAACTGCAACAGGTCTTGTATTATTCAAGCAAACGCAAGCGGCTTTTCCTTGTCAAGGGTACCACAAACAGTTCAGAGCACAACTTGGCCTGAACAACCACTCACGTACTCACAAAAACCAAACTAGTTAGTGTCATCGGCCTTTTCGAACTCGTAGAACGAACAACATGCCAGTCTGCTAACAACGTCAACGCCAAAGAAAGTTTGCGTTTAGCACGCGGCAATATACAACAACAAAAGAAATGTCCAATGGTATACACAACACTCCAAGCAAAGAAATATCCCGCAGAACAAGGGCAAATTAATTCAACATCAGGCTACAAGTTCTCAAGTAAAAATCTTTTCATGTAATACCTGACTAAAATATGTATGAAAAATTAACAAGTAATCAAATGTTGTTAGAACAGTTCTAATGTACAAGGTCCACAGCTAACCTCATGTTACTCTGATCAATCAATAGAAGTTCATTTGAGGTTAGCATGTGGAATTATTTGGGTAAAATAGAATTGCACGACACTTACATTGAACTATGTTTCATATTCAAGGTAAAAATAGCAGAGAATACTTGCAATACGTTCAAATACAATTCTTATTAAATTTAAATTTATTAAAATGAAACGAGCATGTATAAACAGGTACATAATGCTTTGAGGCGGTCAACAAGTACTGCATAACCTATGTCAGCGCTGCATTTCACTTCCGGTACATTATTATATACAATACTATATGCAGTGATACAAATTCGTTTAATGGTTCAAGGGAGATAATTTTGCTATTGATAGCACAACATTTAATCAGTCTTTAAAGGGTTAACCATTAATGAACATAACTTTTTAATATCCACAAATGTTGCATATTAAATAGTACATTTGTATGATAATTGTCTGCAATGGATTGGATGAGTGGAATATTTTCAATACTTAATTGGGTTAAGAGAGTACGTACTGTATGAGTCGGAACCGGCTCACGTACTATAATGGCTTTGCATCGCCAGCCAACCCCCCAACCCCCGTATGACGCAGTCTCCACCGCATGACGTTTCACTAAAGTTACATGAACTGATGCAAAGTTTATTATAACAAAGATGATAGTTTTATGCCGTAAGAGACACATTTGGGAATTTCTTTAAGAGTTAAGCCGAAATGAACAATATAGGACAGCTCATGGACTCATTTATACGTGTCTTTCATGATTCCGTTTTGCTTTGACTCTCGGTAACCATAACAATCAGGTATCATGTTCCGTGTCTGTTGAATATATATAATAGTATCATTTCATTATCAATTGAATACATCGAAAAATATGATTTAATTGCATTGGTTGTGTCTCTAATATGAGTCTAAGGTTATTTTAAAATGCATGTTCCATTGGTCTTCGGGATAAGCGAGTGTGGGGTTTTACCATTTGGCAAGTCACATGTGACATGTAAATATGTATGCTGTTTCACCCTACTTTTATTTCGACCTGTTCAACCTAGCACTCCTGTTTTTAAATCTTCATCCACTCTCCATGGAGAAACACAAATCAAAACCGGCTCTGAGTCGCAAGACACCACTGGATGGCGTTGGTGTTTTAATTACACCACTATTAAGATATGTGATGGAGTTGAGGTTCGAACGAATATAGCTAAAACGGATTCTGGTGCAGGAAGCTTACGAAAAGATCACGTTCATATGTTAAATGAGAAACATCAAGCGCACCTCTGAATCGGTCTTCATCCACCTCAAATCATAGGATTTTTTTTTTAAATCTTAAGATTATTTATAGATAGAGGGGTACGCAATATGTAAATATGTAAATTGGTGACATTGAGATGTACATAATACATTAAAATGTAAATAATTGACAGAGAGTTATTCCTAGAGTATTCATTTTTTTTCCCAGCTCAGCAAAGGAAGGTGCAGTTTTCTTCAAACATAAGCAAGTAAATATTCCACGCTTATATACACAGATGAAGCAGTCCGTCGGTGAATCAATCAGCCTTTTAACCAACCAATAAATGAATGGTGTCGTTATCACAGAAATTGATGTTGTGACCCACCACGAGAAGATATCAATAAGTAAATAGCACTTATCAAGTCTGTTAATATTAGAAGCTTCAATATCATAACTGATATGTATCAGAATAATACAATGTCTTCATTTGAACTGGGTGCCTCACGCACTCATTGCCATGGAAACTACTTGTCTGCAATAAGTTAAAAATATAGATTGATAGATTTATGGATTTATGGATAATTGGATGGATGGAAGTACGTCTTAGCATACATAAATACTGAGGGTAGCTTACATAGAAAAGTTATGGAAACAAACTAAATTTTAACACAGGAAATCGTATGGTCGAATGTTTATAGCCTCAAATGGTCGAACTATATAAGGGCAAACGGGGTTTTAACATGCGGTAAGTCCATGGAGTGTGAAGGCAAATGTTTTGGGGACAAACAAACTATTAAACTTATGGGATGTAAGGAAATTTGTTATGGGAAAATTTATTGTGCAGAAGGGAATTTAACATTGGAAAATTTATGGATGTCTACGAAATTTCAACATGGAAATGGAAGTCTTGGGACAGCCTGGTCATCTATTATATACTACTTACTTTCTGGAATTAACATTACGAATTAGGTTTATTTTCATATAGGCTCAAAAGGAGTGCAATGTTGGAAAACAGTATGGTGCCAACCATACTATTTAACATACCAACTTTTGATAACTATGCAACACGTATTTGCTATTTCTATCCAGCAGCCACTTTTTCTTACCATCCAACATCCACATTTTGATTTCTTTATAACTACTATCCAACACCCATTTGTTTATTAGTATAACATGTCCACTTTATGATTTCTATCCAACACCAATTTGCATTGCTATTCACCATCCACTATTCCTTAATCACCATCCAAATCCGACATTTTGATTACTATCGAACACACACTTTTTATAACTATGCAATACTTGTCTTTTGTTACATTTTAGCACCAACTTTTTGATTACTATCTACACCCACTTTGATTACATTCCAACACCAACGTTTTTATTCCATCCTTCACCTTATGCATATTATCCAACACACCGGATGTAGTGACTAAAAACTCCACACCAATAATCCGAAAGATCCACCATGGACCAACTCATTCAATGGAATCAAGCGTCAAGTTGGCATTCAGTGCTATAAGGAAATGTGATGCAAACCCAATAGCAGTGTCCCTTGATCTAGAAAATGACTACTATGTTATACGGTCAAAAAATTAATTGAGAACTTCAGCCATTACGAGTTAATAGGCCGCATATAGGCCAATGTTTGTAAGAGTAACTTGGATTGGCTCATTCACAGAATATGAAAAGTTATATAGAGTCACTATTGCGAAATAAATTCATTCTCGCGCTTGAAGTGATTATATAAGCAGTTTTACGCATGTACATGAGAAAGGAGGAAATCTCACCATAAGATGTCAGGGGCGCGAAAGAAACGATGATGGGTGGCACACATGCCATAGTCTATTTTGTGTTTAGTATTATTCATATTTTGCAAAACCTACCTGCAAAAGCTCAAACTTCTCCTTCTCTCTGTCCATGTTGGGTCTGTCAGCCTGTCAATTTTACTTCCATGGATCTCCCGTTCTCTCTCGATGTCATTCAGACAGACCGACCAATCAAGAGAGGGGGGAGAGAAGGGGAGATACAATGAGAACCATTGGTAATTCAAACTCCACGACAACATGGGTCAACTGTAAATAACCTTCAGTGTGTGAATTGTCTTCTTAATGTTCATCATTTTATTCTGTTATTGATTCTTGTCCTGATTCACCATCAGACAATCGTCTCGTTTGGAAGAATTCCGTCCTTTCCTTTCACATAAAATTATATTACTTCAGTGGACTTGAATGGTGTGACGTACGTTAATGGCTGCAAGATATTTCTAATCGTATAAACTGAATATCAAAGGAAACACATTTCCAGCATTTGCACTACATCTGTTCCTTCATATTGCACGAATAGTCCAAGGTTTCGGTGCCCAAATATATTTACTATTGATTTATTTTCTTATCTTAGTGCATGTAGTCTGTCAGTGTCTATTTAGATCTGTAATTATTCAGAATTCAGATGGAAGCCAATACTTCAAAGATTTATCAACTACTTTTATCTGTCGTTCTAAACGAAAGATTCCTGTCACTACTCTTATTGTATCATGCAGATGCTACGGCGACCTACATTTGAATGGTAAACTTGTACCAAAAATTGTTTGTACCGAAAAGAAATTTCTTTCAATCAAATTGCAAGATTTGTTTTTAATTTGTTTCCCACTTGTTCCATTCTTGCTGCTGATCTCCACATAAGGTATAGGCAACAAATATATCATTACATACGAACCTATCCACATAAAGTATCGACGACAATCGTACCATAAATACAAACCTCTCCACATAAGGTATCGACGACAATCGCACCATAACTTACGAACCTATCATATTCTGTTTTATCATGCAGATAGTTACCTTTAATTTCCGGAGTCAAGCTGGTTGAATGGTTAGCCTGCCGAACTTACGACCGAAAGGATGAGATTTCGAATCATACCATGAGACCAGCCTGGGTCAGCTACCTTAGTGTCCTTGGGAAAAGCAATTAACTCCATGTGCCATGGCACTAAACAACCTACTTGTATTGAGGTGCTGAATAGCACAAAACTAAACCAAACCAAACTTTATTTTAAAAAATGAGCTTCTTAGACAATCAAGTTGCATGGTTCTTTTAAACTAGGTCTAAGCTGTTGTCCATCGCGGTACTTGCATGCATGTATATATATATATATATATATATATATATATATATATATATATATATATATATATATATATATATATATATATATATATATATATTATCAGTTCTTCTTATCGAATGTACACATTTAACCAATGGCACGGCACTAAGATGTTGTGCCTAGATGTACATGAATATACAAGTTAGCATTTAAGATAACACAAAGAATCGGACCTAAACGATGGTGTAAACTGTAATAATTATAATGTTTATCAAGCCTTTGTAACAAGCGTTTATATTGGTTAAAACTGCATCATGTGAAACGGAAAACTCAAAGTTCATTAGTTGTTAAGAACAGAAAGGCACTACTTGAGTATTCACTGGCCCCTCTTGTGTGCCTCGACAACGTTGAAAATAATAGCTAAAATATAAGCCTTGCATTTATTTCTTGAGGTTTATTTATTATTGTATTTTTCACACGATTCATGAAGTCATGAAGCTGACAGTTTGTTTTATGCTGTGTATAAACGGTCTTCGCACTTTTATAAAGCCGCCAATTTTGAAAATCGATTGCACATTGTATGAATATACCGTAGCGAAGTGAAGTACCTTCTTCAAATGTTAGTAATCGATTTTCAATATTCAAGATTCATGCATCATTAAAATATGAAGTTCAAATTTTAATAGAATATATTATCACTTTGAGATTTGAAAACTGAAAAGCTTATAGGATCAAGCGCAAATTTTGAAGTTAGTTTAATTTGTAAAATCTCTGCAATGAACCTTATTGTGAAATTAGGAAAGATTTTCTTACAACATTGGTGGGCTGCCTTTGCGCAAAGTTTTGAACCAGAAATAATATTTCTATTTATTCTCTGCAAAGCCTGCCGAGTCAACAAATGTTAGGTGATCAGTATAACCTTTCCATGTAAACCTGAAGAAAAGAAGTCGAAACAAGCTTATATTTTTGTGTGCTAAAAACGCTGAGATAAAACTTTCTTTGATATCGTCCACCGTTAACGACGACACTTCATCAACAATCATATATATATATATATATATATATATATATATATATATATATATATATATATATATATATATATATATATATATATATATATATATATATATATATATATATATTCAACTATTTTCGTGTCTGACATATTTCGATAACACGTCACAGTTCGTGGAAAATTTCTACATTTTTACGTTTTAGAAGAAACATTTGAAAAGTCTCATTTGCATAGATAGTTCAGCTTTTCTTTGTATGTTTCGACATGCATTTTTATTTGCAAATTTTTCTGCGTTCGCCTACTTCATGTATATTGGCGAAGGGAATCGGCTTCCATTTAACTAAAATTGTTTACTAAGTTATTTTCTTAAATTCTAAAGCTGAATAACTCCCCACCCCACCCCCATAACAAACAAGACAAAAAGAACCAGCAAATGTACAGACTTGTTTCAATGCTATACCGTTCGAAAAAAAAAAATGTGTTGTAGGAATGGCAGACTTTCAGGGAACAAGGCTGACCTATATTGGAGGCGGTAATATTATGGATATTCAGGCGCTAGGGGCAATGTTCATTCGTGGCATCCCAACTTTGCAAATGAGTAGAATTTTTATGTCAGTCTCCAACCTCCTCTTTCCTATCCCCCACACCATCATTCCTAAATATAGGCTTTTTTGTGAAGAATTGTATTCCTGACTTTAAGTAAAATTCTATAAAAATTTAATCTGCAAAAAAGGCGGTGCCTTCTGCGCGCTCATCCCCACCCCTTGCCGCCACTGGTTAATACATGTAACTGATTAAAACTGCGACTCTATCGACATATCATTGTAGAGGCAAGTTACGTTCGTCACAGACATAGTCTATGAACGGATCACGAAATCTTCTCAGTTTTGTAACATACTGCTACCAAGTGTGCAAAACAAACTTGCTGTGACGTGAATGAACGCCGTTGTAAAATATATGGGATTAACGTTGCTCATAACCCCAATTTTTAAGGCACTTCTTATTAGTGATTTACTTTCCAATAAGTCAAAATGTTGCGATCAAACACTTTTTAAAATTATGTAGTATTATATCGCGTGCGGCATTCTTTGAAAGAGAGAAAGACTGTTTCTGCATTATCTTTCATAGTTCATGCATCTGTTCGAGAAAACAAACTCTCGACCATATGACACAGTTAAAGTAATAAATTAAAATGTCTGGACTTAACGGATTATATCACAACTTCTTGTCCTCGGCATTGATAAATGTGTAAAACTGAGTTAAATAAAATTGTTTCGATTATATGTTAAATCTAGGAAAATGAACGAGCACTTCCTCCAAGACTTAAAGTTTATGCACCTGGTCTAAACGCAATCAAGAAGTTCGTTCCATATATATATATATATATATATATATATATATATATATATATATATATATATAGGTAGTATATAGGTATATATATATATATATATATATATATATATATATATATATATATATATATATATATATATATATATATACATTCATCTTTGTATACATAAAGTGTGCGTTGTTTAGTTTTTAAACAGTCCATATTTTAAAGGTTACCAGTAGTAATAAACGTCTGAAAATATATATCCACATGAAGTTGTTATGGACTTGTACACTTTCAAGTAGACGTATTGATCAATAATATGATAGGTTTTATGGGTCATTAAAAAACGGACGGAGCACTTTATTGATCGACTGACCTTATATGGTCGTTTTATTCAATTCATGAAATATTGCCGCTTGTAGTACTGTGTATTTACATCATTTTAGAACTTTCTAATATTGCAAATCTTTATCCCACGCGATGGAATCAAAGAGAGACTCTGGGATCAAATTATTAATATTATTATTTGGTCTCAGTGGAACGTCTCTTGGGAAAATGTATGTCAATTTCCATTTAGATGACAGAATGCAGTATAATTCAGCAATTATGTATTGACATTATTTCAAAGGGATTCAGTTCACTGCAGATCAGGCAGCTACCAAGAAGACCTTTTGAGCAATAAAGTTATGGATTACTAATTAATCTCTGATAGAACTGTGCTGCAAAATGCATACAATGATATCAAAAGCTTTTAGTTGTTTTTTGTACGTCTTTATATTACGAGACGGTGTTAATTTGTCAGCCTCTATAAAATTCAATGTAATCTATATTATTGCAACCATGGGTTTTAATATCTAGTTAACGACAATGATTGCTGGATTTGTTTTCATTACTCCCATGCATACTAAAGTAACTTTTTTCGGTGATGGAGTAGGGCTGGTGGTGGTAGTGGTGATGGTGGGCCTAAATTAAAGAACAATATTGCATCCTACGAAGGCTCGTATGTCATGTTTTGTATAACTGAATTATTGTTTTTAGAAAGATGGTAAATGCAATACATGATTCATCTAAAATACATGTGATTATGCACTCTGGAGTATGCTATATAAGTTGTTAATCCATATTAACACGGCTGTATTAAGTGTTCAGTTGTTAGTTGCCGTCGCATTCAAATATATTCCATTTTCTTTCCTAAGTCGAGACAATATTGACATTTTTGGTTTTGGTTTTGACTGCAAAGGCTCAAGGATATATATTTATGTCACGATTAGTCGACATTTGCATTGTATTTTGATTTCTGACCTACTGAACAAGAGGCACTCAGTTTACAAATTTTCCTTGGATATAAATAGCAGTAAGTTACAAAATGCAAAAAAGAACAAAAAAAAAAACAAACATTCTCACATAAGGAGCCCAAACCATTGACCATAATCAAAACCGTCACGGGAAAGCAGCCACAACAGTTATACAATAAAAACACAAACATGATATTAAAATAATGTCTGCATTTTTCTTGCATATAACAAAACAGCTATCACCACTACTTCTAATTACTTTTACGTTCACTGCTATGAATAATGTTCTAGAAATGCTGCTACTTCTGCAGCCCTTATTGCACGTGTCAGTGATATGAAACCCAGATACTGCAATTTCTGCAGCCACTGTTGTACATGTCACTGATTTGACACAAGATTTTACTATTCTAATGGAATTTAAACCTCACAAACAGAATTTGACTATTGCAGCAAACTGATAACTTTGGTTTGTCGTGCCATGCATTATTGCAGTGTGCTAATCAAGCCTTTAACTCTTACGGGCATTAATACATACTGGATGTGAGTCCAATATTCACAAAACAGAGGGACTTAAAAAAAAAAGACAAATAATTATAGTAATTGCTTTTCAAGCTCTTACTATATCAAATTTATTTGAAATAACTTCTTCAACAAGAAACAATAATTCCTCGTACACAGTGCTCCACAAAATTTGATAGTATTTTCTTGAAGAATAAGAAATTCCACTTGATCTTGATTTCCGAACCACGAACTCTCTCCCTCTGGACCATAAAGCAGGGGTCGTAAAATATATTATGTTCTCCTCGCTTGCCATGGTATTCCCCACAATCCGAAAATTTCTTCCTTGCGTACGGTACCTAAATATTTCACAGCTTCGACTACTAGAATTACTATCACAAACATCGCAGTTTAGTAATTTTAGACCTCGACTATTTCCAATTCTTCGATACGTGAACCCTAGATTCTCTTAGTCTTGTTACTGTATCAAATCCTTCAATTTCATTTTGTAAAGCTTAGTATTGTACTGCTTAGACTATCGGTTTTGAGATACACAAGTTTGTAATTAACCAAAATGCCGGCTCATCTTGCGTGATTGAAATTACAGCATTACCCGATGTCGAGATTCGGATGGTCAGAAGAATAAGTACTATTTTCTTAGTGAGCCATGAACCTTATTTACATCGAAGAAAATTGTTGTACTAGCGTTTTTGGTATGGCCATGCTAAGAACTTTAAATAATCATGCCGTGTCCTGTGTTTTTACGACATGATTTTAATTCACAGGTAAAACTGTGATTCTTCCTGTACTCATAAAATTTAACAGACGAAAAATTACTTTGTTGTTAATGTTGTTTCCTCGTATGCACACCAAAACAAATATCCATGAATGTAAAAGAAGAAATCCTTTCAAAGGCGTTTTAACTCTGTAGGGCCAAAATAGTTCAGACATTAAATAATATCGAGTCCTTTGAAAACAGATGCAATAATGTATATCCAGTATAACATTGTTGTAATACATGCATTATTTATACTCAGTAATTGAACGATTAGCCTGGCTTAATAGATAACTCCATGGGGGGGGGGGGGAGTAATACTTTACCCCTTGATAACTTGAGACCGTTGGGTTGAGTTGTTTTAATTTCACGTAGGAATTAACTAATCGGTAATGTTACCAGATCAATTCGAACATTTATCATTAATTATATCGTTGGGTTGAATCAATATTGAATATGTTGTTCAATTTTTCGATATGTTGTAACGATTTAAAGAACTACCGCCCAGTTTCTAATCTCCCATTCGTGTCAAAAATCTTAGAAAACGTTGTTCTATCCTAGCTGGTATCTCATCTGAATTCAAACAGTCTTTTCATCAATGTACAGTCTGCATATCGCCCTTGCCACGGTACTGAAGCTACTCTTCTGAAAGTAGTTAATGACCTTCTATCTGCTTTGGATAGCGGAAAGATTACAGTCCTCACTCTCCTTGACTTGTCTGCAACATTTGACACAATAGAACATGATATATTACTTCACCGTCTCCAGCATGTATTTGGCATTCGCGATACAGCCTTACTATAGTTCAAGTCCTACTTGGTCAACAGGACACAAATTGTGTCGGCAAATGGAAAACACTCCAGCCCAGTTGATCTATGTTTTAGTGTTCCACATGGGTCTGTTCTTGGACCTGTTCTCTTCATGCTATACACTCAGTCACTCTCAAGTGTCATAGATCATCATCCAGTGTCTCCCCAACTGTATGCTGATGACACCCAAATATACAACTCTAGCCACCCAACTGAAGTTGAAGCTACCATCCAAGGTGTAGAGAGGTGCATTTCGGATGTGAAATCATGGATGACATGTAACAAGCTGCAGATGAATGATGATAAAACTGAAGCCATTCTGATTACAACACAAAGACTTTCTCATTCACATCCTTTACCTCAGACAATAAATATCAGCAACACCAACATTAAGTTCACACAGTCAGTACGAAACGTAGGTCTTACTCTCGACAGTACTCTCTCATTGCACCAACATGTCATGAACATATGCAAGGCTGCATATCTTGAGCTGAGACTCATCAGCTCCATTCGCAAGTATCTTTCAGTTGATGCCACTAAAACATTTGTGTGTTCCTTAGTACTTTCAAGACTGGACTATTGTAACTCAAGTCTGTCTGGTCCGTCTCAATATCTACTCCAGAAACTTCAAAAAGTTCAAACACAGCTTCTCGGATCATCCTTAGAGTACCACGATCAGAGCACACCTTCCCCCTGTTCTGTACCCTACACTGGCTATCCATTCGATCCAGAATTAAACACAAAATTTGTTCTCTGTGCTACGTTTCACTGACGGGCTCCAGTCCAACATACCTATCCGACCTCACCCATGTGTGTACACCAGCAAGATACTTACGCTCCTCTTCTGACACTCGTATTCTCATTATTCCCACTATGAAGATGAAATCATATGGACAACGCTCTTTTGCATACCAGGGCCCAACAACGTGGAACGAATTGCCCACTGAACTTAGACACAAAGACACAGTGATCTCATTCAAGAGCGCTCTTAAAACTCACCTATTTCAACTGCAAGAACAGACTTAAAGACCTAATAATGTTTCCTTGCCTTAAATATTTACAGCATGTTTTCTGTTTTCTAATTTCGTGGTGTTTGTTTTTATTTTTTGTAATCATATCATTATATATGTTTTTTAAGTGTTGTCAAATGTTGTAAAGCGCTTAGAGCTTCTAAAGATTAGGCGCTATACAACGTCCTCATTATTATTATTATTATTATTATTATTATTATTATTATTATTATTAATATTATTCAATATGATTGAAAACATTGGAAAAGCAATTTATCAGCAATCCATTACGAAAGACAAGAATCGCTTCGTTTACGGATAAATCAGGACTGAACGGCAGCAAGGCATTATGTGATGTATTTCAGTATTAAAAAATCACAACCATTGCAATCTGATCATCTGACTAGACATGGTATGGCTTCGGGAATTTTCATTTGGATGATTGTGATCTGTACGATATAAAGACACAACTTTGAAAGCAAGGCATTCCTTTGAGAAGAAGAGATTCTAAAAACGTCTGACTTTTTAATATCATTTGGATGCAAATACTAATACAAATAAATACTAATAAAAAGATTGTGTAGCTAAAACAGGGGACAATAATTAATAATTCCATTATCTGCCTCAAGTCATGCCCACCATTATTTGAAAACCAATATCTGTATTAATATAAAAAATGTTGCTAAACTTTATACCTATTTCTGTTATAACAGATACGCTAACTTACAATTCTGAGCTTAATCTAGCCAAAACTTTGGGAATTATAAATATTTGTATATTCTCGTCATATTACTAACTTTCTGGGTCCTGGACAGTGTTTGCTCACACGTTTAATAGTAGTCAAATGTTGATCTATGGTCACATGTTTATCTGTAGTTACATGTTTATCTGTAGTCACATTATCTGTAGTCACATGTTTATCTGCAGTCACGTTTATCTATAGTACTTGTTTATCTGTAGTACGTAAAACTGTGCAATCTCTCATACCAGGAAACAGCTCGTGACCCTTGTTTTGGTCCTACATAACGAAATCTGGAGGTGGCAAGTGGAGTTCCGTGGCATTCATTGCATTTGAAGCAAGTTTAAAACTCTAATGAACACGAGAAACAAAATTCGGCCCAGATTAACATCACAACAAAAACATGGTTCGTCAGATGGATTGAAAATGTCTATTCTGTGGTAGACCGTAAATTACTGGATTCTCCATGTAAAATAATCGTGATAATTCACTTGAGCGAATTACAATAAATAATTTCACTGCGCACCGATAACAAAATAACCGTGAAAGTCGAAGTTATTCTCACATGATTACATGGCCAAGTGGCCGCATCCCGTTAAAGACGTATCGAGTTCAAATCCAACAAGAAGCGAATAATTATTTCTTTATATGCTATTTTACTTTGAACTGCGAAATAGAATTATTGAATGGTTATATCTTCTGTGTGAATAATCACAAAAAACAGTATAAAATAAACGGTAAACCATATACATCGCGCTGGATCCAGTAAAAAAAAAAGTCGGCTACTTCAATATGTTATTTAGTACACACTGCTAGCCAATACATTTGAGCGTAAATTAAAAACAAAACTGGCTATATAGTTCATCTGGTAAGTGAAAAACTGCAGTATTACAGAGATATTAATCCCAATGGATGCACGTATCCGTTATTCACTCGTTTGCAGCAAAATATCCTCAATAAATTATCATTACAAGCCATTTAAAGTTATTTTATTACACGGTCAGTAAATATTCAAGTAGAATCATTATGTTTTATTGATATCTGGATTACTCGCAGTGAAAAAAAACCAACGTATTTTCATCGACATAATTATTTACGTATATACAAGGTAATTACTACATGCAGGGCCGGGTCGGAGTATGGGTGTGGGTCGCTCTCTGGATTCTTCCGGTTAAAAATATACAATACACACATAAATGTACAGTCACCTTTTACCCGAAATTTGACGATCGTTTTATTCTTGCGCAAGTTCATTGGGTAAAATGCAACACCAAAACCCCGACAATCACGTCCCTCCGCAAAACCCCACAAACCAAATACAACATGGTAACAGTTTGGTGATATAATACTTTTGGGATACATTTGCAATATAATCATGTATTCGAACATGCAATATGGGATCCAAGGATATGTGTTTTCCTGCTGTCTGTCTGGTCTACGGGTGTTGATTTCTAATTATAATTTCATGTTTGCACACTTTGCATTTATAAACAGAACTACAGTCGGTTGTGGCATATAACTGGGTCTTAATTCGACTTAATTTATAAATATAGCTCAAATGATTTGGAGAAAATAGCTGAGTCTTAAATTCTACTGCATAGCAAATTAATAAGCCCTCGAGCATTCGATGTCTTCTTCACCTTCGACTTTAATGCACCCGTTTGTGGCATCACCGTGTGGATTACGACTCTTGTACATGCTAGCTAGGCGATAATTGCCGCCTAACTTGTAGCACGGGTTTGAGTCATGCTTGGCATAAATTAAGCCAATTGAATCTCATCGATTGTATTGCTCTCTCTCTCTCTCTCTCTCTTCAAAAACCTCTGCAGGTTCAGAGACCTTGCGCCCAGTATACGTATTTATGTGTCTTTGCGTTCTTGTGTATTCTTGCACTATATCTATGCCGTTTAAAAAAAAAAAAAAAAAAAAAAAAAAAATTCAAACTCTAGGAATGGGAATAATATTGGTAGCCAGTCGTTATTTTTATGTTAGATATCTTATTTGTTTGTCTTTGTCTAGAAAGGAACTACTGTGGTATTTCACATGACGTACTGATCATTACTGACTATAGAAGAGAGACAATAATTATGAAGAACAATTAAATAAATTGATAATCAATGTTATTTGATATAATATTATCGCTCTTTTGCCTTTGAATGTATTTTATCACTTAGATGTTTCATACAAAGAAAATACAATGTATCTCGATATCGGTTGAATCACGTGACTTAAAATATCCACAGAGCAATGAACAGTAGTGTACCAGGCCAGCAGCAGCACGCACATGTATTAATTTATTTTACTACCCACTAATCAATTTATTTTACTACCAACTGTCATTTTCTAGGAAGATCAGTCTTGGGGTTATAACGTACTCAGATGTATGGAGGATATGTTCTTACAAAGATTAAATTTATCTTCGATAGTTACAATAAACCGTCTCGTTCATGGGCCCCCACTTTATTAATAAAATTTCATTTATTTCTAAACTCGGTTATCATACAATGTCCAAACTCTATTTCATTTAAAAAGAGGAACGTTCAGTTAATGCTAAATTAAGATCTGTATCAAACGTTAGTTTTTATTTATAAGACTTTATCATGTATGGGGACGAACTAGTGATTGCCATACAATATCTGCAGTAGTTGCTATATTTGTGGTACTAAAACTGAAGTGATTTTGATGATGATAGTGTCAGTAATAATATATGTGATTGCTTCTATTTAATGTAAAAAGAGGAACGTTCAATTAAAGATAAATTAAGATTTGTATCAAGTTAGTTCTTATTTATAAGACTTTGTCATGGATGCAGACGAAATAGTGACTGTCATGCAATATCGGCAGTAGTTGCTATAGTTGTGGAACTGAAATTTAAGTGATTTTGATGGTGGTAGTAACAATAATAATCTATGTGATTGCTCAACTTAGTGAGAAACATATACAACAGTGGAGCATATATCATTTTGTATCCATGAATTTCAACCCATTTATCCTTGTTACTTCAAAATCACTCATTTAAAAAATAGTCACATTTAGTAGGCATGTGTGAAATCAAAGTGTGATTGCCAGGATTATATAAAATGTCAAATATTCGATAAAGTTCTTCCAAGCAATATAATTCTTAGCACATGGTGTTTTTTTTTCCAATGGAATTTATGTTATTAAACTTCATACAAATAGGGCAAACAGTTAACACAAATGAAAACGTTACATTTACAAAACTTTACATCTATTAGATCCATCATTATTTACAGTTTTGTGAAGTCCAATTTTTTCTCGTTGTTGGAAGCCATGAGCTTTTGTCGTATTTTACGCGTACAAAATTCGTCATCAATAACAACACATTGTGACAATCTCTAATCCTACAATGAAAGTACACGTTGTATCTATAAGTAAGAGACTGTGCTTGGAAGATAAATTGTGATTGGGTCATTCACACGGTGTGAAAGGTCCTGTTGTGTTACAATGGCTAGAGATTGTAAGCAGGTATAGGCCCTATGCATTATGCATATGTTAGAAAAATGACGAAATCTCCACACAAGCAGCTTGCATAGAAACTCCAGCCGAGTGGGAAATTTGAACCATCGTCAAGTTACCAAAAATGGGTGGACCTTGGGTACTGTAACAACTGGAAAAGCATCACCGTCCCATCTATCACTAGCTAGGTCTTCAGCAGAATTATTCTGAAGAGGATCACCATTGCACCTGATGACCAGATCAAAACGGTACTAGCTGGTTTCATGAAAGAAAACCATGCATTTGCCAGATTTACACATTCCCACGTTGGTTGAGCCCGGGACTCAAACTCACATTGAGGCGAGATGTAAAGGCGAGTTCCTTAGACTACTGGACCACTCGAGGCCCCATATTACACATATTTATTATTGAGGAAAATAAAGCTTCAAAACGCTATTCCTCGGCTATTGCCTGAAAATGAAAAAAATCACTTCTTGGTGTGTACACATCAGTATTAACTGATTACTATACAAATCTCTTAAAACACTTATCGAGTACACAGGCATTTCATTTTATTATATATATATATATATATATATATATATATATATATATATATATATATATAGTATATATATATATATATATATATATATATATATATATATATATAAGGCAAATGTCATAACTAATTTGACCCTCTGTGAAATACTTTTATTAAAATCACTATTTAGCCGTCAAATTTAAGAATAATTCTACTTTAACTTTTTTAAACCATCTCTCTCTCTCCACACACATACACACACACACACACACACACGCACTCACGCACGCACACACACACACACACACACACACACACACACACACACACACACACACACACACACACACACACATTTTCAAGCCCCTTTTATTCTCTTAAAGTATCTTAGGAGAAACACTATCACCTGCATGAAAAATTGAAGACCTTAAAACTATTTAAGAAACCGTGTACATGGGACATGACTATCTGTGTTTCGGCGTACCATAAGAAACCGTGTACATGGGACATCACTATCTGTGTTTCGGCGTACCATAAGAAACCGTGTACATGGGACATGATTATCTGTGTTTCGGCATACCATAAGAAACCGTGTACATGGGACATGACTATCTGTGTTTTGGCCTACCATACCACAGATTACCTTACAGAGATGTGGACAGACGCATATTTAAACAATAAATTGCAGCTGTATTTGGATTCTTATGAATTTCTAGTCATTTTAGAAAGTACACACCCCACCAAATAAAAAATACAAGAATGAAATGTGTTTGAGAGAGAGAGAGAGAGAGAGAGAGAGAGAGAGAGAGAGAGAGAGAGAGAGAGAGATTCATTCCAGTCACAATTGTAAGGCTGTACACGCTTTAAATGTGTATCTATATTATATTCCTTTCTTATAAGTTTCCAGTTTGGTGCTTTATTGTAAATATGTAATTTTAATATGTAGGTTTTGTTTCCCTAAGATTGCAATCAAATTGAAAATTTAAACATATTAGTTTTGTTTACTTATTCCGAATATTGTATTTACTGATGTGAAGTTAAAATGTACAATATGCAGTTGCGAAGTAACCGCACGGGAATACCCCGTAACTGCTGGCGGGGTGGGGGTGGGGGCAGACCAGTAAGGGCCCTAAGTTGCCATCAAACAAAAAAGGTGTGATGTTGGGGTTATAATTTCTTGCAACGCCATTAATAACGTGTATGCGTTTATCTTTCTGCCATATGAGCAATTGCATCCAAAAATTTAGAACACTTAAACGAAAAAAGTAATTATTTTCTTTATCTACAAAAAGAATATATTTTGTCTTGTCTAATTCTCAGTTAGTCTAAAAATATTTGTATATATAATTCTCTGGAAATGTTTTATTTGAAACCATTCAAGATACGTACCTTCTGAACGCGTATATGCTAATAAATAATTGTTATTCCAGTCAACACACTCATCTAAGTTGAGATCACATCTCCATTCACAATCACACCCCTCTAACCCACCCCCACCCCGCAACACTTTATCTTCAATTCTTCTAAGTCCATATTTGTATTGATCTAATTTATAGGTCAGTCATTTTAGGTCTTCCTCCGGATTATTAAATTCATCGATTAAATATTATTTCTCTTCAATCTTTTTACTTCCTTTTGTGGGATGCATAAGTTACTGCTATTCTTCTTACCTATTAAAGGTTTCTTGAAAAACAATTAGGAAGTAATTATTTTCAAATGTATGTCATAGGAACGACTTCTTTCCTAAGATACGTACGTAAAATTTGCTCTATGTCGATGTAAAACTTTACGGCATCTTAAATCAAGGGGAAGGAATAAGGGATAGGCGTCACCGAATTATTTTGCAACATTGGTCTCCCTTGCACAGTAGGTATAAGACCAATTAATGTGTTCCAGGATCTGTATATATTAAAAGAAAAAGAAAAAAACTGTGACCCCTCCCCTAAAAGAGAAACAAAGAAAAACAAGACCAAAAATAAAAACATTGTAAAATAATTTCGAAATTTAAAAAACAAAAACAAGTCAACAAACAAATGTCTATCAGTTTTGAAAGTTTGTTGAAACGTATCTGAGAGCGAGAATGGTCTTGTTTTGTATTTTGGAACTGTGAAACTATAAGATTCATAAATCATTCTGCAGAAGGGTATTGCTGTAATGTTCTGACGTTTATTTCCCGCAAAAGATTTCAATTTTTTATTAAAATCCAACCTAAGCAAGAAAATAGACCTCAAATCAAGTATTTAAGCAATGATAAACAAATGCGAGTTAATAGTAAAACAAAATTGATTAAAATGTTTCTTTAAGTATCTCTCATTATCCGTATCCCCATCTTTTCAAATTTTTTATCTCAGTCATCTTGCCTCCAATAGAGTAATACATCAATATTATAAATTCATTTTCTTATATTCCTTCACATTCGATACCTGAAGACAAATTTCGCTTCGTCTTTATCTCATTGGTAAGAAATATTATTTATATCTGTAAAATACATTCAGACAACAGGATCTCGTGTAAATATAAACAACCTTTGGTACTTCGTCTGATTACATGACTGTTGTATCCATTGTGTTTTTGGGATCAAAGTGATAGGTAAGTAGCGTATGCACTCCTTCGTAAATCAAGTCGAAAAACAATCTGCACAGACCAGGAGCTGTCATTGCGTAATGGCCCGGGTTTCTGTATCAATGCAGTTTGTTACTGGATACGACTTAAAAGCGTGTGTAATCAGTTGAACAAAAACGTAGATGCGCATGAGCGAGTATAAACATGATATTGCGCTGAGTAAATTAGACACATTCGATATACTCATGACAAATATGGAAGAGGAGGCGAACAACTCCTTCATGCTTAGGGTTGTTTATATTATTGTCATTCTCTAACCAATCTATTGGCGCAGTCTCTTTGCTTGCCTGTATAAATAGTATTGATAAAACAACATATGTTGCTGCATCTTGAGAATTTTTAAATCCCCTACCAAAGCGTGATGTGTTCAGTAATTAGCTATCATTCAGAGCAAAGGGTTCACTAATTAATAGGTTTTACTTCGATCTGGTCGAGTTGGTCTGTATGTTCTAGTACTTAAGGTTCGGTATAGAGAAGATGAATAAAACACCTGAAAGATCGATTATTCCAGGTGGTATATTCAACATCCTTACTCCTGATGAAATTCAGAAAACGGTAAACCCATTGATTCTTAAAACACATATCTAGCACAAAAATAACAAATAACGCCATCATCATAGCATTTAAATCAAGAAACTGAACATTTAGCATTGTGCAAAGCAATTGGAAAAGGAGTGTTTCGTTTTGCGTAAATTGGCTACACTTCTAAAAGTGAATTTTTGTCACTGGAAAAGGTGATTAGACTGAACTCCTCCGTCCACCCCAACCCAATTCGACCCTAAAATAAACTGTTCACACTGTACATGATTTCCTATGTAGGAATAAAATCACTGGTGATAATTTCTGCACAATATTTTGATATCGGTTTTCCTCCAATAATCCGTATCTCCAGTAACCACGGAAGATTTCCGTCTCATCATCCTTATCTCCAGTAACCGTGGAAGGTATCTATAAATACCAATTAAACGGAGACAACCATTTTTAAACAGCTTCTGAACATAACTCACTTAAATACTTTAAACTTCAGTATGAATCTCAAGTATGAGTAGATTGGTTTTAACATAGATTATAGAGAAAATTTATGCAAGGGAAATGAATTGGAATATTAGTCCAACTTACGAAGTTGTCTCTATTATAGAATTGTAAAGATTGGTGTGTAGGCAAGAAGCAATAACAATATAGTTATCGGCCTAACTATTTTTCTTGGAAGAAACAAGAAACAGGCTGTGACAGAGATAGAGAGAGTAAGAACGAGCGTATGTTGTGGTTTAGTTTTAGATGAAATAAGCGTTACGTCAGGCGTCATGATAAGATCCTCAAATAATCACTCTCTCTCTCCCATCTTTCCTTTCCCTTGTAAATGTCAAAGTTGTGTCTAACTGTGATGTCGTATATGGTTCGGGTCGGGTGCTCCCAATATTTTTATTTAAACTATTATAGAATTCCCACCCAGGCTCTATTTTGCTGGAATTTAAATTTAGTGAAAGATAGATGTTAAGCTCCGAGCCCCCAGTCAGCAATGCCGACGGTAAGATGGTTAAACATATACTAAAAAAAGGTTGAAATTCAATAAATTACAATTTAATAACAATTCAATAATCAAATGACTCAAATTTCCAATTACACTCCTTCCGCTCGACCCTTTAATAAGCCTATTGCATCACTTGATTAGCAGTGTGAGATTCATTTCCACCTGTCCTTGTATTTCTACTCATCTGGTGTATCCTTTCTCTCTATTATTTCTCCCAATTCCTTCTCCTCTTCCTCCTCGACTCTTCTCCAAATTCCTTCTCCTCCTCCTCGACTTTCTCTAGACTCCTCCTCCACTTTCTCTCCCTCGACTACCCTTCTGTCGACTTCGACTGTCTCGACTACAGTCTCAATTCCTTCTCCAACTCTTGAAAACTTGGGACCCAATGGAACCCGAAGTTCTGTGTTCCCTAAAAAGCTTCCTGTGAAAACACAAGGACGGTACAATCTTTTCCTTAGCCCTCTCCTTTCACACTACACACAGCTTATTATCAGATAACGGCTATCAAGCTGCTTCGGTCACGCATTCGTTCACATCGAGATTACCGATACGTCCTTGTATAGTAAAACAAACGTCATAATACAGCACGGTACCAATTACTTCTTATACATACATCAATAAATTCCGTCACATCAGTACATATTCCTAATCCCGTTATACTAAACAATATCACAATAATCAGACGAATTCTTTTACCTTACAACTCATATAAAGTATGCAAATATTCAAATATCCATGCTCTGATATATGCATACATCCATAGTAATTAATCTTACATACATCATGTTTCCAAATTCACAATTCAAGCATGCGTAAATTCTAACATAACGTTTTAATAAATGCACTGGTTTACTACGAAGTAACCTAATTGCGAATTACAAAATTAACAAGCTAACAATCTACATAAATCCGCCTCGCATCTAATAATTCTCTACGTAGGCTCAAGCCCATTTCTCAGATACTCATACAAATGAAACACTACAAAGGTAATTCTACATACTAAACGATTCTAATAATTAAGTATACATACTAAAAATAATTACAACTATGACGCCGTAATATTCCGCAAAAATCGAGCAAATAACTTACTGACCTTTTCGAAGCTTTGTCTTTCCTTAGAATCTACCTCTAAGTTTTGCCGCCAAATTACGAGTGGCTTGTTTTCTCGGAGTAAACCCTATTGATCCGCAATCCTTTCAGGCGAATACTAAATTTTCTCTTACGAGTTCGGAAAGCATCATACGGGTCTGAATTGTAATCACATCCTCTATCTCAATTCCGATTGGATATCGCTGTGAACCGATCCAATTAAACTTAGCGGACAATGTCCCTCTCGCTGCCTGTCAGCGCGGGGACAGATACGAATACTCGTTCAACTCGTGGGCTTCCTTTTGATCCTAAACTAACCTTTTAAAATATAGGTGTGATAACGGCAAGCCTTTGTTAAGTTGTACGATCTATCGCCTTTGCCGATTCAAGTTTCCGGTCTCCGGCTGGTCAAGTAACCATTTGTAAGAGTTCAACACTAACCCCGAGGCAATCTTTAACATCAAGCGCATGGCCCCGGTAATATTCCCAAGACAGGTAGATTATAGCTTATACATGACGTTATAGCTTTGGCTTAGCAAACGTGACACTAACCATATGTTATTCACCGAACTAGCTATATACCATTTTCTAAAACTTTATCATCTTGTTTGAAAAATAAATAAGTTCTTTGAGGTGCTATGTGTACGTGCGGAGGTGTTATTCCGCATTTTCTTGGACAATCTTTGGATCATATCCTCTGAGTGTTCAATATCTTTGAATAATCTGCAAAATGTGGATATATAATATTGTACATGTCAATAGATTATTTTGCACATGTGGATAAATATCTCTGGTGTGGAGTTTTCCAAATTTAGTTATGCAGCAAAATTTTTTGAGTTGCGACGAAAATAAAATACAGCAATTAAGAGTTAAATATTTATCTTCTGAGTTTATAATTCCAATTTACTTTCTTTCTGTCATCATATCAGCAGATTTAATTAATAAAGCGTTCACTTTTAGGTAGCTCGAAGTTTTCTTTCATTAGTCATAGAATGCATAGCCCTATCTTTGTTAGCCAAGAGGGTCGATTTTTATGTAGGAATATATGATGGAGTACCAGAGCGTGACATGCCAGTTATCTAATCGGCTTATTATGATCATTTTTAGGTTTTTTGATTTTATTTTAATTTTAAAAAATGTTTGATGCTATTTAAACCGGGCTATTCCTGTTGTTAACATTACGCTGTGTATTGTTCGTGTTGTTATAGCACTCGTTGTTTTTGCTTTCTGCGCATTTCGAGCTTTCAAACGAAAACTCGAGTCCGTTTTGAGTGAGATCCCTTGCTCATCAAATGAGCTTGACCTTTAAGAGCAGCAGCTGGAAGATGTTTTTGAAGCGGAATGCAATAATGTCTGAAGAGTGGCTTGTAAAGCCTCAGATATGCCTTCTTCGGCGAAAGGGGTGAGTGTTGGAGTGCAGGGAGGTCTGTGCAATTACATTTTTTTAGCTTAAAATGGACGATCTTAATCTGGGGTTTGTAAATTTTGATTGGAAATCACAGGGGTGGGTGGGTCGGAGCTTCTGGTTGTTAATATTATGGTGTAAGGCGTTGATATAGATAAAACTTCACATAAAATGACCTGGAAACAGGGAATCAAAAGTAGTCCGCAGAATTTATCGATGTGTAAAAAATTCTAGATCATTATCACGTAGCCTTTTACATCCAGTCACACTGTAGAAAACACAGTCAATTCATAAAAATTGGAATTATTGTGATGTGAAATGTCCGATGCTGAATCTCTCATAAACAATACGCCCGAAAGATATATGATTAGACATCTGATAGTTTACACCACGATAAACTCCGAAAATGTGCAACATTCAATTTTTACGATTGAAATTTCAAATAATTTTATTAATTCGTTTTGCTAATTTGCTTGCATCAGTTATAAAAGAACTAAACAAATACTAGTTTTGGGTTTCTCATACGTAGCTATTTATACAACATGGGGTTTTACGGTACGAGCCTTCTATAGCTATACAGCATGGGGTTTTACGGTAAGAGCCTTCATATAACTATGTCACATCGTTTTATGTATATTTAATTTGTCATGTTTGTTGGCTTTTCTCAATGAATGTATGTTATGTGTGTCTGTCTTATGTCATTGGCCTTAGTCAAAAATCAAGTTAATGGTCTATCTGACCAGTGACATTAATTATGTAAACAACATAATACATGCTAATATTTCTCTGTGATGATAGATTAAATATTCAGATCATTATAAATGGAGGTAAGCATGTTTACTTCTATCTGAATGTAGGGTATTAGTTTTTCACCTGGAAATTTCTAAAGTTTTTGACAACTATTGAATGTTTTACACAGGAGACTGATCTATATCCTGGTTCAATTATGGTGTCTTAACTTTTATATCAATGTTTTTTACTTGAAAAATTACTGATTCCTGCCTTAACATTCGAAGTAAAATCAGTCTTATTGCTGTGTTTAGTTTTTAGCTTTCGTGGATTTCTTTATTTAAATTATTCACTGGAAGTACAAAGTGTTCGTTAATACTTCTTGGACTCAATCGTTAATTTGCAATTATTGCGTATTCAGTCATGTGCATTTTGGATTATATTATTGTGATACTTCAAAAGACTGTTAACATATCGTCACATTCTAGGCCATTGACACATCAGAACCTTTGAGACTACAGGCACATCAACGCATTCAGTATTGAAAATTATTTGGAACACTGATATCTGTATAGAAAATAAATAAACACACAGAAGAACAGATGTAAACATAGACTGACGGTTGATGTCCAATGCAAGAAGGAAGGTGTTTCATACAAAAAAACAAATCATAACATAGCTAGCCTAATTATTGTTTTTGTGATATTTATGCTTATTACAAGGCTTCCCTAAATATATTGTAATAAGAATTACAACAGAAAAATAAAATATTACTATAAAAAAAATAAAACAAATATATCACACATTTGTGTATTTAGTAGTTTAATATTTGTACTTGTGTATAACTAATTCTACGGCATTTTCTGACTCTGTCTATAATTAATAATTTCAAATTGCCATTAAATTATAATGAAAACCAGAAGTGATACATGTATAAAATTATCTTTTCTTTGGCATGTATATTTGACCCGGGGCACTTAACTTAAACAAGAATTTCCATATCTTGTTGGGGCATATTAACTTTTTTTAGGTCTAATTAAACTGAAAGGTGCAGTTATCGAAACAGCATATAGATTGTGTGACGAAACCTGTCACAGAGTTTATTGTATTTTGTGAGAGTACCATGAAAGGATTTTGCGCAGATGCAGGACAATTTACCTGAGTTGTACTGGTTCGGTTTATAGGGGTGATTTCAACATTTACAGAGGTCTGCTATAGTACTACAGGGTAATCTGGAGCACAGAATACCACACTTGAACTTATATTGAACAGAATTTGACTCATTTGGTGATTATTTTGAATTATGCAGCTTGCTGACGTCTTTTTATGAAAGCTCATTGGACTGCTTACACAGAGACATGATGGACCAAGGAGGAAGGTTGGCACCCGTCATTGGATTCAGAGCTGTGGCACGAATAGGGTGGGCGTTTCTGGAAATGTCAAGCGAAAAGTTGTTAAAATTTCTCTGCCAAACGCTTCTAGTTGTATACTATGTTATGTATTACATTTTCTGATTATCAAGTTCATATCAAAAAGACATTCAGAAGTAAATAAAGAATAATATGCATTTCGATATGAACTTGATAAATATCAAAATATGTTATAGAGCATGTTATAGCTTGGTCTATATTGTATATAAATAGTGACGCAGCAAAACTGAACGTTTGGGATTTGAAACTTTAAAGCTGTAATAAATTTGTCAAATTAAACAGATTTTTAATTCTCATCCAGCTAGTTAGATTAACATGGCATATGTTTATATTTCCACGTTCTCTAATTTCCCTCTCCATTCGGGTACTAAGTAGTGTCCACGACTGTTCAAAACATTTCATAAAGAGTTCTTTATTTGGTTTAGAAATGGAAAGATCATCAAGTACTGAATAAACCAGTTCGGAAGCCGAACATGATCTTATATTAGGAATGTTTGTTTTCTTCCATCAAATGCTGCTTTCCACAAACATAAAAATTTGTAAAACCAAAGTCGAGTTTGAAACAACATTTAACCATTTTGTTGGAAGGGTTTTACCTATAAAGAGTTCGCAGAATTCTATGTACAGTGTGATCTTATCTTATTTGTCTTTATGTGTAACTAATGGTTTGCGGCAAAGGAATGTTCTATCCCCATTTATGTTAAACGTATTTATTGATAACCTCAGTAGTGATTTGAATAGGTCTTGGATACAACATCGGCGGTTTACTTATGAAGAACTTCACTTTTGCTGATGACATGTCTGTACTTAGTCAGTATATTGGTACAATACAAACATTATTAGGAGTATGTGCACATTTCGATAAACAAATAGTATACAACACCTAACAGGCAGATTGTATATGTTCGAAACCAGAACCTCTAAAATACATACTTACCTGAGATTAGACATTGCTGAGACAAAATGTTGTCAATGAGCATATATACCTTATGTATTTAATTCATTCTGACTTCTTAGATGATACTGATTAACAAAGACAATATTAATTTCTCTGTGTACTAGTAAGTATCCTTTAAGATCTTTTAAAACAAGTTCTACAGATGCAAAAATATTGCTTTCCAACTCTAATGGCACGAATTTGCTTTGTGCTCCTCTCTATGCAAATATCTGCAATAACGCGGTTATATGTCTGTTGTAACAATGGATTTCGATTTTAATGGTTATGAGAGGCGCCAAAGTATATCGGGAATGTCTGCGTATCACAATGTTAACAGCCTTTGCGTTTTGCTTAAGAAGAAAGAGTATTATTTTAAAAATCAAATCGCTTCTATTAACAACAGAAGATTCAAAGAAGTGTTTCGCTTTGCATGCTGCCGTAATTCATCAATAATTGAACGTTGGAGCAAATTGTTGTATTAGTATTCTTTTGCCATATCTTATGTGAGACCGCTAATTATTGCCTCTGGACTCAAGTCTGAAATGAAGATATTGGTATTTTGCTATTATTAGTGCCAATGCAGCTGTTTTAAAGACCATGCAAATAAACACAATGCTGAGGAATCATGAACACCGGAAAGCAATATATCCCTCGGTCATCTGTCAATTCACCTTTGACATAACATACATTGGAATAGACCGCTAATCAATTAGAAACACTGCTTTCAACATATAAAAATGCAAACGAGAAGGATGAACATTATTCCTTTCAAAGACGAAAGGTATCGTGTTCTGTAGGAGGTCAGATTCTTCTATCTTCTTTTTTATAAAATGTTTGTGTATTACACAGAAATATATGTCGACTGACAATGAATAATACTGTATTCCTAGACGGAAAGGCGTGTCTTTATTACAGCTGGCACCAATGCGTCTAGGAATAAAAGAATCGCCTTACAACCGACAAAATGTATTTATTGATTTCAACATTAATTGCTTGCTATCCTTATATTATCCTTTTATATATGTGCAATCCGATTAGTTAAATTATTTTTTCTCTAAATTATAGAGTAATACTTATTAAAAAGTATTTTTATAAAGGCAGTTTTGAGATGCCTTCCATCCATGTTCTGATTGTATGAAGCTTATATATCACTTAAGGACAAAAACTGCCTTAATTTCACCGATAGAGTTTAAGTCTAGACTTATTTATAAATTTGGAATCCAGCAATCTAACTGGCTGTAATTTAGGTGTGATTTAATATTGACCAATAAAATGTTTTGAGTCTAGACTTAATTGAGACTTGTGTTAGAGACATTTAGGCCTATTCTTGTAGTACTGCGTTAATCGAAGTGAAAATGTCAATAACTACGTTTTTTATGCGGTTTAAAAACGCTATACAATGTGACAAGGTTTGTTTGAACCCAATATTTCAAAGTGGTTTCTGAATTCTAAATTTCTCAAAGCAAACCATGTATGCATGTTATTCCTACATCATCAGAAACAAAACGTATAAATTACATATCATTCACCCCACCCACCCCCAAAACAAACGAGTTAGGGCTTTCTTTCGTTTAGTATTAACAAACGTCTTTGAGCGGTATATGCAATTAAGGTCACGTACAGCCGATATTAAAATTAGCACTCGTCAATATAGCAAGAAACAAGCTCGCCAATGTAAAGATAAGGCATGCGAGCTGACGTTTTCCTTCAATGATTGATAGGAACTACGCCTACGTTCTAAAAATGAGCTGTCTGATACACCAGAGTCCCTCTTTCTAACTGGAGAGAGCATACAGGCAGTTTCTTGAACGATTTGTTTACAGATAGTAGATGTTGTTCCTTCAGATCATACGAATAGGTTAAGGTCATAATAATAATAATAATAATGATAATAATAATAATAATAATAATAATAATATGTAATACTGTTTGCAAAATTATGAGGCTTTATGTCCACATGAAGCCCCACCGCCAACAACAGTCCTTCCCACATGAGGAAGATTTTGCAAATTCACTCTTCATGCCAGATTTCCCCACTTTCCCCGTTACTGTCCACAACTGTGTTTTAGAAGGCTCCATTATCAGTAAAAATGTATGGTCTATAAAACTTTTAGAAGAACGCAGCTCTGATTAATTCAGACTTCCAAATATATCCGTTTGAGACTTCCTGATTTCTATATGGGCACTGTAGAGTTATATCGTGTTCTTTTATTCACCAGACATAAGTGTAACTTCATTGTACTAATATAGAATATTTTGTAAAACAAAAGAAGCAAAACCGTTGTCCATTCTATTCTAGTCGTATTACACCTATGTAATTTTATTCAGCCCATGTTTTTTTCTCGAACTAATAAAGCTTGTTTTATCATGTTTAGAAAGATAAGTTTACTTACAGTCTTGTGATTTTTTTTAAGTTCCAAATATAAAACTAGACTCTACATATCCCGTTGCTTCATCCCCCGATAATAATAAATTCAAAAATAAAAATTCATTTAAATTTAAATAATAAATTCATCGAAACCTAAGACATAATGCCCCAGCAAAAAGGTAAAAGTTGAATAATACAAAGTGAGTTAATACAATCCCCATTTCATGTTTCATTGCCACACATACTCATGTAAAGGTGCTTGAAAAAAAAATGACCTTGTTATATTACAATTCGCATAACTCCTCACAAGTAGCATTTATATCTCTGCGCGGTACTTGTCACGTTACATTTCTTTTCGCCATCGACTACTGACTCATGCCAAGCAAAGAAACACCCCGCAGATAATTCAACGCAACAGTAACGTGTTATTTAGATGTACTAAGATTTTGTTATCTGGCTATCTGTCATATTAGTTTGGTTTGGGAAAGTACTACCGTATTTGTTAAAGTCACTTTCTCCTAGTTTCTTGAACGCCTGCGACGACATTTGAGCTTGTGTCAAAACAACAAAGATTTATGAGTATACTTTCCAAACAATTTCATTGATAGAAGCGAGGAGACAGCAGGTTTTATCTAGTGACAACAAAACGTTTATGTGTGCCTTATGTGGATAGATTCCAAACAAAAGTAGGTGTTGCTGAGTAAAACAAAAATATCTACGGTCCTGATCCAAAGCCTTACTATCTCATCTTTCAAATAAATAGAAAACTTGTATGAGTGTTTTTGTAGTCGGGACGTGAATAAGCTGTAAAAGGGTTGCATCTATTATATCTTTGAAATGAATGAGTCAAGGTTATGCATGCAAACATGAAAGTTCTGCCAGGAGAAAGTTTGAAATTGTATGTATGACAGAAAGAAATTTGCAGGCAACATTGTATGTACTGATTATACTGACAAGAGTATACACAATGACCTAAGAGCTTGGAATACCTAATTGTCTGTATAAAAAACCAAAAAAACCCCCAAACAATTGCACTTTTTACACATAATAATTATACTTTTTGATTTTAAAATATATGGGTGACTTGTAGCGGAACTTATTATATATGCAGGTTTTCTTCCCCAAGTAAATATTTTGGTAATGGTATGCATTTATCACAGTTACTGTTAAGTTACGTTATTATTTTGGTAATAGTATGCATTTATCAGTTACTGCTATATTACGTCATTATTTTCATAATGGTATGCATTTATCAGTCATTGTTAACTTCGTCATAGTTTTTGGTCTAACATCGTGCTACAGTGAAACACTGTAAAATGAATTAAACTAAACGTAAACTCTAATTATTTGTTTTAGCTTTACGTGTATATTATTCTCATAAAAATCAAGCTACCGGATACAAATTAAATCAATTCTAGGTACATTTCAGAGACTACCTGCCGAGTGAGGTAACTATGGTTAGAAACAGGGTGTGATAAACTGAACATGAAATAAAGCATGTTCACGCATTGGAAGTGTGCTGATTCACTATTCGAAGTGGGCTGATATTATCCGCCATTCACCCTCGTAGCTTCATTGCCTGCTCATAGTCGTTAGTATCAAGGCACAATCAAGTTAAATGTAACTCTGTCAACTTCCTGATTTTAAGACAACGGACCACATTACATGACAATGGATAGACAAGAGATAAATATATTGTATATGTATTCTTTATCTATATTTTTAGTTTGTAGTAAAGACCCTGGAAACAATAGTGAGACGCGAATGTATGCAGGAAGAAATATCGACAAACTATTGCTTAATTCAAAGGTGAACCGCAGCAATTTCCAGGCAAATTCATTGAGCAATAGTTTTTGTTTCTTTAACACTACTTATGCTGGTATTGTAATACATTTTATCGGGGAGTGGGGTGTTAAATCTTTATCAACAGAGTTTATATTGATACCTTGTAAGAAAGCATAATTGATTCGAATTCTAGAAAGAATATTCAAACATTCGTGGAATACTAAGCTATAAAATATGTCCACTTTAAATTATAACAGGATACTCTGCTTTTTCCTTTGCTGAAGCAAGGAGGTTCTCGCAGATATCATTCTTTCTTAGAATCAGAACATATTCCGTCGAATACTAGGACCAGATCAGCAACGTTTTTCAAATGTTTGGAAAAGGTGGATGAGCTAGTAATTTTAAGTCAGATTTTTGGTTAATTTTGAAAATTAGCTGTTTGAATAACAGGTACGTACTGATAGCAAAATGGTAGGTTGCATTGACCTAAAATGATATCTTAAAGCATGCCTAACAATGCATGCAATATAAGATATACACAAAATGTATGAACTTTACTCTGCTTTGTTCTATTCCTGTTCAGTTTTTTAGACATAAACTTTTCATGATAGTTAATGTTCGGTGTGGGTTTATTCCTGAAATCAAGGAGAGAAATATAACTGATGATCTAATTTCTTTCAACTTTATAATGCCATCTGTTGAAGACTCTGTAATAATATCCAATAACTAGACTGCGAGCATTAAGACGTTATTGTTATCCCGCCCGGCAAGACTTGTACGTATAAAAGAAACACCATGTAGGAGTTAATAAGTTTTTGTTGATTTTGTATTAAGTGTTTGTTTTGTACATGTAACTGTTTTTCCTTTGACGAAGAGCTTTCTTAATTCGAAATATTAGGAAACCGTTTTGAATTTGGAAACCGTCTTGAATTTACGCCATTATATATATAAGGAGTCTGTTTTGATAACAAAACTATAGTTATATAGGCCGTCGAACCGCAAACTTTGCGCGATTTATTGACCCGCTGTTCTCTTAAAATATTGTTTTTATCGTGCAATTGTCTGTACGCTCCTCACATTTCATACGTTTTCAGAATAAATCGCTGCCTGAAGGCTGTTTTGGCCCAGATTCATCTAACCTTCAGAACGTCAACTATGCACAATAAATCAGTAGCACATAGATTGAATCATAGCTTGTATCCATTATCATCGATCGAAATCCAAACAAAAACAATGCAAATAGAACCAGACTGTGTTTGAAGTCTAAGTGGCTCTTCCTTGTGACGTCATCGGTAAACTGTGACGATAAGACGAATGCAGTCGCTATCTTTTACCATCATTAGCCTTGTTCTCCATCACAACAAGTAAATAATTCCTTCTTTTCCACCTAGTTGTCTGTCAGATCTTTCCATTTAGTACTAAAACATCTTATCAAATTAATTGTGATGCAATTATCAAAGCGCACGGTGTTTACCAGGTGGAATTTTGCCACCAAATGTACATCGTTGTGGCAGTGGTATTATCCTAACCGTGGGAGGTAACGCACCGTGAAGAGTACGAACTGTCTGACAGGTAAAATAAGTAAACCTGGTAACTTATTCTAAAATTTATTTTTTTTTTGGCGGGGGGGGGGGGAATTTTAATTAAAAATGTTATATTCAAAACGTTGCAGTCTATTTCAGTGTCCGTGATATGTCACACAATTAAAAGAAATTTCTGAAGAAATGCTTTGATAATTTTAGGACTTTTATAAAAGTAGTGCAAGAAAGTTAATACAAGCTAGGCAATACGAGTTGTGTGCGCAATACACTCTTCATCATAAGCAGAATAGTTCGCAACCTTCCGCATGAGTTTTTGAAGCATTTGAATTATTATTATTTAAAATCTCAGACAAATAATGGAATCCGCTCTTTTAGATTCGTCATTTGACATTGGTTTAGTCCTGTTGGAACTGTCTCAAGGACTTAGTGCTATTGGGACTATCTCAATGATTTAATATATTGAGACTATCTCAATGATTTATTACTACTGTTACTCTTTATGAGACAATTTTGTTGTTGTTGTTGTTATGTTGTTATAGGGTTTAACGCAATTTTTCAGCACAAGATAGGCTATACATGGCCGCCAGTATAAATGGTGGAGGAAGAACCAGGGAGAACCCCGGAAAAAAATACCGACCCACGAGAAGCTACTGGCAAGCTTCCTCACGTACCAACATTGGCTGAGCCTGAGACTCGAATCCACGCAGGCGAGAGGTGAGATGGCAATGATCCGTAACGGTGAGCGCTTTAAACCACTTGGTCACTCGGGGCCGCAGAAAATTTTGTATTGTGCAGCATTTGACTTTATCCTTAATGTCATCTGGAAAGAAAAAAAAACTATTGACAAAAATGGGTCTTCCACAAGTCACTTTAAATAGATGGAAATACATTTCTTCAATGTAAACATTGTCATTCATATAATTCACATAATGAAATTATTCACTTTTCAGTATCTTCTGTTCCAGCTATGATGCTAAATGTCTTTGTGTTCAGTATTTTCTTTTCAAGCATTAATGCTAAATGTCTTCGTGTCTGGTATTGTCTGTTCCAGCTATAATGCTAAACGTCTTCGTGTCTAGCATTGCTTGTTCCAGCTATAATGCTAAACGTCTTCGTGTCTAGCATTGTTGTTCCAGCTATAATGCTAAACGTCTTCGTGTCTAGTATTGTCTGTTCCAGCTATAATGCTAAACGTCTTCGTGTCTAGCATTGCTTGTTCCAGCTATAATGCTAAACGTCTTCGTGTCTAGTATTGTCTGTTCCAGTTATAATGCTAAACGTTTTTGTTGTTCAGTATCTTCTGTTCTAGTTATCATGCTAGAATTCTACAGCCACTCCTCCTTCATACTCGTGATGTCAATATTTTAAGGACAATATCCGCTCTACTAATAAATCGGTCAAATGTTGATGACGTTATCTGACTCGCAGGCTATATAATATCCGAGCCTTCTCCGTTTTCCTCAACACCATTTTTTTAAATGATGAAAAGGTTTGTAATTTGACAAAATTATATCATCTGCATATTGTATTAAACATACGCAGAAAGTTAGCTTCCTTTGCCGTAGGCATGTTTTATTTGGCAATTAACTCAGCTGGTATCACTTTCACACTCTGCGCCAAGCCTACTCAATGATGGAATAGCTTGTTAACAAGAAGTACTTAAAGGTACTTAAAGCTGTTATTCATTTATCAGCAGCAACACATTTACACTTAGTGTGAAAAATCCTGAGTTGTATATTTCATAATTTTTGCCTTGCGACATCTTTAAAATTACATACCAGTTGAAGTGTATTTTTCTTCCATGCTCTTATTTTATCATGCGACCACTTTAATACTGCGGTTCATGTTAAATTGTTCTGTATTATACACGCATAAATATGCGTAAAAACTGAAGAAATAATTAATATCATGCTCTTGGTGAGGTCACACAGTTTACGACATCTAATTTGCTTAATTTTTTTTATGAAAATAACTGTATTGTGTAATTAATGTAATGATTGTTGTCAAAAGATATATAAAATTTTACATCTATGCTAATAAAAAAAAAACACTGGAAGAATTGATTCGATCATTTTGAACCTTCTGGAAATGTGTAACCCATTAATATCTATTGCAATGAACGCTAGTGTGATATACTTTGTGAAAATGTGTACCCCGTTTCATGAATATCTATTGAAATGAGCACAAATGTGACATACTTTGTGAATATCTGTAACCCATTTCATGAACATCTGTTGAAATGAGCGCTGGTGTGACATATTTTGTTGGGGTCATTTTGTTTTTGTTTATTGTTTTGTTTGTGCTTTTTTTTCTTTTCATTTTTCTTCTTTCTTTACGTTCAATGGATAAGTACCTTTTAGACTAAAACCAATTAATTTCGTCATGGTCCAGATAGAAAACGTTTCCAAATTTTGATTTGCCTTCTTCCACTATTGCAAATGTCACGACCACTTTGTTATATTCCCTGAAACGTTATGAAGACATGAACGATACTAGATATTCATTTACCGTATGTACACGTTTGTACGTCGAGTCAAACTGCAAATTGCAGGGACCCAAGTCTGCCATCGCATCAAGTTCCTTCAGATCTGCGTGTATTCGTGTTTGGAACAATTAGTAGAACAAACCACATAGACCTGCTCTACCGGTACGTTATGCGAAAACAGATTATGGTCCATGTTGATGGAATTTGCTTTTTAGCGAGTACATACAATAATAATGTCTGAGATGAGTAAGGCACATGGACACGCTTAAATCCACCATGTCAAGGGAATTTAAAACAATATCAGAATCGAAAATGACGTAAAAAAAAAAAAAAAGACGGCAGACTGTTTTCAGCTAGGCATACAGGATTTACTGAAAGATTAGAAACTTTCAGATCGGCATAACTTTTATACCATAAGAATAACATTATCTCTTGCAATAAAAGAAATGGACACTTGTAGAAGAACTTTCAACTAAAAGAAGTGTTCCCGAAAATAAGCATTTGATTTTGATTGAAATACTTTTCCCCATGCCTAGCTAGTTGTGATCATTCGTTTGACAATAAATGGTTACTTGAAATTATTAGATGATGTTGGGTCAAGTTATGTATGGAGGAATCAAAGTTTTGTATCAATTAAATGGTTATTAAACTCGGTAGAACAAGGACTAAACGATCAATGCATACAAGGCTTGGTAGCTAACATCAATATTTACAGGTTAATGCATTTGTATGGGAAAATATGAACGAGTTTTTCGGATGGAAATACTGCACGACCTTGGGAGTGCAGTATATCCATCCGACAAAACGAGTTCATATTTTCCATGACAAATGCGGTAACCTTTTTATTATATGCTCATTTTCGTATTCTACCTAAGGCTTAATTATATAAACAAAAATACACTACAAGAAACAAAGTAACTGAATGCACGCCGTATTCCAAACTAAATACACAAGCGCAGATTCATCATTACACAACATAAACATTCTTAATGCGCACATAACTACTCCCAGATAAATTTGAACTTAGAGGCGCGCAAGACATAACTTTCGAAAGAAAATGGCGTTTTGGTCTACTTAAAAATGAAATTTGGAGTCATATTGTGAATGAATGCGCATTGCAACAACTTTTCCATTTGATCTGGAACGAATAGATTTTGGTATTTTTGTCGATTCTACGAAATTTCGTGATTATGAACTGGATTTATCTGTGCCAATTCTACATGAAGTATATCGGATTACAGCAGCGAGGGAACAGCGTGTTGACATCTGCAAGTGTGTTTCTGTTCAGTCATTGAACGTTTGAAATAATCATGTGGGTAAAATACGAAGTCTTTCAATTGCAGTTATCAAAAAGACGATATGGAATATAATGTTCATTTCATTTTGAGTGCTGTAAGTAGGATGTAATTGCACTTGGAATATAGTCGAAATTACAGTACAACTTCGAAATGTGTAATCAAGCTTGAGAACCCATGATATGTCTCATGTAATTCGGATTTGCAAAACTAAGAAAGTACATCTTGAGGAAATTCAGTATGTAAAAATGTAAGCATACTTTTTGCCATTCTTATTACCAACTAAAGAAGACAGTTTATGCCTTGTCACTTGAATGTTATTTGTAGAGACCCTGTTTGGCGTCTATCGCTAGTCCAAATCCGATACATTGTATCAAAAGTTAACCCGGAATATCGCAAACCAGCTTAATATGTGGCAGTCCACGAAACATCTGCTTTAGTCCATTTAGAAACAAATTTAATCAACCAAAACGTAAAGGGTCTACTGCATGAATGTACATGATTTGTTTACAGAGTAGTTCCGAATACACTATTGGGCACACATGTCGTGTACGTGAGTGCAATATGAAGTGTGAGTGCAATATAAATATTTGCGATTCACATAAATAAACCGCGCGAACCTGAAGCGCCGCGCCGCATACTGCGCCGCCGCCGCCGCCACTTATGCTATATATATGCGCCCTATGCCCGCCATATATATATATATATATATATGACTTAAGACAGCCTTAGGATTCGCTTGACATAATTTGTTTTCGCGGTAAATTCCATTTTCTCATTTTGTAAACTGATTGACCCAATCTCAAAACAATGCAAATCCAACTGATAATGCATTACAGTTGGTTTGTCGCTGATTTCAATGAAGTAAAGAGCAAATAACTTCAGAAAGACAAGAACGGCGTCTGGTCAAATTTCTTTATCGAAGATTAATTTCCATGTCTGAAATGTAATGCAGTTTATATTTATTAGTTCTAGCATACAACGTACTAATGTTTTGCTAATATTGTTGGGGTGTTTTTTGTTTGTTTTCTTTGGGGGGTTTTTTTGTCCAATATACGACTTTTCAAGGCACACACAGTCAAGCGTTGCAATGGCGTGATGGGAAATCTTATATTTTCACACGTGAAAATATAAGGAAATATTTTCACATTTGTAAAATAGAAATTATAAAAAATATGAAAATAATTTCGCCAATAATCTCTCTCTGTCTCTCTGCCTCTCTTCTCTCTCTCTCTCTCTCTCTCTCTCTCTCTCTCTCTCTCTCTCTCTCTCTCTCTCTCTC